>UCOL01002619.1:0-24193 GCA_900474335.1 Ormyrus nitidulus | reverse complement strand
AGTGTGAAGAGAGCCGCAGCGTTGTACACGGTAAGGCCGTGGCGTAAGAGAAACGCCCGGCTCTTTAATAAAATAAATAGCGAATATTTATTAATATTTGTTAGAATTCACCCCGTTACAACATAAACACGATTTACTCCTTTTGAAGGAGAGAAGCAGTATTTTAATTTCAACGTGCAATTGTTGATAAAAAAAATCCAGAACTTTTCACGGCAGGTGTGATATTTCAAAGAATGAATCATGTGCTTTGCGGTATTGCATTCACGCCCCTAGATGTTTCGTTCAAGTATGACTCGAAAAGGGATCGATGGATAGAAAAGGAGGAAGTAAAAGCGATTTCGAAGCCCCTGCATTTTACTACAAAAGAGAGAAATGGAAGATAGACGGAGTCCTGTTAAATCGTTCCCCGGTAAAACGCTGCTAGAGATTTCTTTCATCTTCTTGACTTTGGTATATAGAATGAACACGATTTCAAAATGCACGGCTTAAGACGAGACGGAAAGGCAATATTTTACGCTATAGATGTAAGACAACATTTCATTTAAGGGAATAGTTCGAATCTTTTGTTTAAGCTCGATGTATTGTTCTATTTATCGGCACGAGAGAAACATTCAGCAGTATAAGTAAAAAAACTTGCGAAAAATTTTGTTTGAATAAAAAGTTGCGAATTTTATCAGCTGGCGAAGCGTTGCCCGGCAAAATGCAATGCATCATTCCTTTAAAAAAAAACTTTAAATTGGGTATATTGCAATTCTTTCTTCGAACAACAGAAGCCAGTATTCTCCAAAGTAGCGAAACTTACGTAACTTTTCCGTACGCGCGGCACAGTTTTCATAACACCCCCCCCCCCCTCTCTCTCACCGAAGGCCTGTAAAAAATGTGACTTGTTACTTTGAAAAATATCATTTCGTAAGTTTCCTTTTTTTTCAAAAAAAAAAGAAAAAAAAAACAAGAGAGCGCGAACGTCCTTTCAAAATTGTCCCTAGAAGCCGCACATCCGTTATCGCCGGTCCTCTCTCCGGAAAGTTTCCACTTGCGCGAGGAGGGAGGCTTATAAAAAAGCCGCAGCGTCCGAGTCCCCGACGTCCCAACATCTGTGAATCTCATTCCGACTCCTTTCGAGAGACACGCCGGCCGAGCTTATTCGTTTCTTCCCGCTCCTTTGGCGGCATTCTTTCTTTGCACCATCGTAACCTTGTTCCGCTGTACTTCGTCCTCTCTCTCCGCGGCTGGTGTCCGGCCAAAGTCAGTCGTATATATATATATGTATATATATATTACGGCACCTGCTGTGTCACCCTCTTTTCGTCGACGCGTTACTTTTTCCTGCTTCTATTGTCTTACTTTCTTTTTTTGCGCCCTCTCCGTTCTTTAATATCCGCTGCATGAAAATACGTTTCGCGGCAAAAATCGGCGGAGTTTCAGACTTTTTTTTTTCGTGCGCAACGAGGCCGCTCCGTTTCCTTTTAGCGCAATAATACACGCGGAGCGGCGGGGCTTAAATTTTCAAGCGTAACTTTAGAGTTTTATGAAATTCTAGAGTTTTCTTGGCGGTAATTGAAGAAGATTGCGGCTAAAGTTTCGATATCGAAAGCGGAGCTGTTAATAGGGTATCGAAATTAAACCGATGAATACAATATAGCCGGGTTTATTGGCTGCTGTTCTTGTTATTATGCAGTAATGACATTTAGGTATATACGTTAAAATGGTTTCTAATATCCGGAATATGGAATATGTAGTCCGCGATATTGATATAATTTTGTATTGAAGATTAAAACTAATCCGAAAATTGATCTCATTTTATTGACTTTTAAATGTAATAAATATCTAAATATCTATACTTTAGTTAAACATAGCAACATCTAGTTGTCTAAAATGGAGCGATATTGAGTAATAAATTTTATTTATGCAAATATTGGTTATTTGATTGATTATTTAATAAAAAATTCAAGCACTTGTTCAATGTGTCTATCCTGCAACAATCCACTTGATTCTTAATAATTTGACGTTTACGTATTTGCATGTCATTTGAATGAAATAATATTTATGTGTCATCTGAAATTAATTTCCTTCGCTTCGATTAATTGAAAGTAGGTAGGAGCCAATCCACATATTCACAAGATAAAAAAGACAGTTGAGATTCGACGACTTCATCGATCAAAAGCAGCAGGTTTATTTTTCAAATCGCGTTGTCAACATCTCAATATTAGATCCCGGCATCGAGCTCAGCCGTAATCAAGCGATATCCAAGAGTAAACACGAAAATTAAAAAGTAATATATATTCAGCCTTCAAAAGCACAACGGCTGTAAACACGTAGCCCAATAAATTTCAATTACAATCGACGACGAAACAGAATAAATCACCGGCTAACGTCACGCCGCCTTTTTTTTCCCTCCCCGAGAGATCCCAGATAACGCTTCGGTTAATATTTGCGTATCGCTTTAGCGTCGCGTCCGCATAAACTGGCCTTCGCAGCGAAAACCGCGCGCGGCTCGCACGCGAAATCAACCCCTTTGCCTCGCCGCTATTATTTTCCCCCGGCCGGACGTCGTCGTGTTTGCTCGTCGGTCACTTTTTCCTTGTCTTTCTTATGTCCCGTCGGTATTATCTGTTATCGGCTGTTTTTTTTTGCGCCTTCCCTCGTAATCTGCAGTCCATTCATGCCGATCCACTTCTCACGCTGTTGCGCAGCGCGTATCAATCTTGGGGGGTTCTGTCGAGACGCTGTTTGTTTAATTGTCAGGGGTCATTTGAGCGATGGCTGCCTTTCTCTTCCTCTCGTAGCGTTTTCGTGCGCCGTCCGTAAGAGAAAAGAAATGACTGAAGGGGGGCTCTTTGGGGTTACGCAAGAGAGAGAGAGAGAGAGGGCGACTGGTTTAGCGGAAGGAAATCGAGCTCGCAATTTGATCCGAGTGTGATGGAGCTGTAATGAAAGCTAAAGTGAGCAGAGAATAGCCAATTGACGCTACCGTCTCGGTGTTTATTTGGCCTTGACATTTGGACGATGGCAGTCGGAAAAATTCGGCCCGAGGGAAAATCATCATCAACGGCGATTGCATGGAAATTGTGGGGACGGTATCGGATAAGGTCGTTTGATTAAAACGATAATGTTTATTATGCCTATTCATTTGTGTTAAGAAATTACGTGGAATTTGATGTACAATTGAGTTGTATGGCTTGTTTATCGTTAGAAAGTAATGCATTTAATCTCTTATTGTATTAGGGTAAACAAAATATGCTATTGAATTAATTCTCTTGAAACGTACGTATAAAGTTTTCAGTATTTGAAGGTGTTAAATGCAATTGTTTTTTAAATTAACAGCCGCTGAACAGAATCCCATTACTTCCGGCAGATCTGTGCATTGACGTATAATGTAACGGTTACCCTTAATTGCTGACAAATGTGTAGTTAACCAAATTGATTTCAAAGGGTACTTACTGAACTCGTAACATTAAAATCTATATCTACTATCGCAAAGTGTCGGTATTTCCGAATCTGTAATTAAATGTTAATTAATGGTCGTTTGTTCGTAGCGGCAAAACTGTATGCAGAAAAGTTGACGTTCATGGCCAGTTCGTATATCGTTTCAACGCTGCCAGTAAATTACTTTAATTAATGATTTTCGACCGAAGCTACTTTAATAAATTGCCTACCACAGAGCGGTGAAAAGAAATCGATATATCTTATTAGCAGCTTTTAGCTAAAGTATTAAACTAGTTTTTGTACTGCCTCCTTACTCCTGTATGCCAGAATATTGATTAAAGACTCTTTTGACCCTTTTATCCTTAAGCGATGGGAGAGCGGCATAAAAAGTTTGTCTGGAGGTCTAATTTTATATCCGTGCGAACGGTGGAAAATTTTGAAAAGACGGTTTCTTAAAGAAATTTCGTTAAAGAGTCTTGAAGGTAGTGGTTCAATTTGTTGTGAACAGATTTTAATCACAATTTGCTGTAATGAATTTATATAAAGTAGATTGGCGCTTTGGTAGAAAATAAGTTTTAACGGTGCGTTTAATTTTGATGAATTTAGTTTGATGAATAACAAAAGTCTTTTAAAAATCGCGGTTAGAAATAATATAGAATCTATTACTTAATGAAAACTTTTCAATTATAAACTTTTCGGTTTAATAACAATTTGACTTCTAAAGTAATGCAATTTCCAACACTTCATTTGAGAATATATTTGCATTTTTGTCGCTCTCCACCTAAATTACTATTAAAATGTCTGAAAAGAGGTCAACAGTAAAGATAATTCCTTGAAAGAGCAAGCAATTACTTTTATGTTTATTTAATTTTAAATTGTAATCGCATAAGGAAATCGTAAAATCCTCGAACGATTGAATTCGTTAAATTAATTTTTCAGTCGCGAACTTTTAAACCGCTCTAAAACTATACGTAAAATTCAATAAACCATTAATTCGACTCTCTCGCAAGTGTCCTAAGCAGCGAATCCGTAACTTAAAGTCCCCCCAAAAAGTTCACACATAACTGTTTTATCACGCTCGAGAGAATTCACAATTTTTCCCGGCGATCAAGCCAGGATCCCGCACGCGAGCCATCGTTCAAACTTATGCGCTCGCTTATTTCCGCAGCTGCACTATGCCCGGCGGAGAGAGGCTCGAGAAAGGGAGATCGGGGGCCGCGAATCTTGGCGCGCGCATCCGAGTGGATCGTCGAGCTGGACGCGCCCTATATAAGATTTAACGCTGGTCGTCTGCAGTCCGAGAGAGAGAGAGAGAGAGAGAGAGAGAGAGAGAGAGAGAGAGAGAGAGAGAGAGAGAGAAGCCAAAACGAGCGCGTGCCAATGGCTCTCGCCATTAGTCAGCGGGCCATAGGCGAAGGTTTATGGTATTACGTGCGCTGATGACTTATGGTCGCGCGCGGAAAATCGTTAAACCGTCCGCGTCCGCCCACCGGCGGCTCTCCTCTCTACGGGCGGCGATGAAGGGGGATAACTGGACCGGCGGAAACCCGCACGCTGGGTAAACAGTCGTAAACCGTGGCGATTTGTTTATTGATCGCGGTAATGGATATTGATTTCCAGCGGATGAACAGTGTGACCCAGACGCCGACCTCCCGGAAGCTTCTGCCGCCGCCGCAGGTTCGACGGTGGGCAGCGAGAGCGAGAGACGCGTCTCGTAAAGTCTGCATGCCCGTGTCAACTGGATCTCGGGGGGCATTTTACCCTGTGGGTGCAACACACGGATGGAGGATAACTTGGGGTTTGGACAAACGGGGACAAATTTCAAAAGGAGGGCATGATTTTCGAGCGAGAATTACTGTCTGACTAGACTCGGGGTGTTTCTACTTTCGGGAGCTGCAACGGAGAAGGCGCTTGAAAATTTATTTTTGGCGGAGTCTTACGGCGGAGATGATGTCATGAGATTTGTACTTTGAGAAACTGAATATTTTATGCGTCTATAATGGGCTGTCTTTGTCATTTTTATTTTGGCGCCACTTTTAAAAGATCGTAAAATTTGGGGTACTAAAAGGGGTTTAACTCCCTGCAAAAATACTGAGCATATTAAGTGTTAAAAAATGGTTTAGAGGGGCTACAAATAAAGCAGGATTTCATAAAAAAAAATCCAAGAATTTATTAACTTTGGATCAAACATAAATTTTCGTGGTTAAAAAAGTACTTTATGAACGCAAAGAATGTAAGCGAAAATGATATTTTACTGAAAAATTTAAAATGTTGCTCAAATAAAATTTTATTTAAATAAAGGAAACTATTTTTTTTATAAAAAAATCTTCAATTTTAGTAGATAATATAATTCTCTTTAAACTCTTTAGAAAAATGCATTGAAAGAATAAATCAACAATTTTGAAATTACTTTATAAACATACTTTTTGGTAATTTGAACATTTCCAAATAAATAAACTATTATTTGTTAAACTATAGCTTTTAAAACCTTGTTAGAGAGAAGTTCTGGTAGAAATCTTCTTCCAAAGCATAAAAGAACAATTTCAATTTTCGCCTCAAGCCACCAAGGCGAGCGCAATAATCAAAACTCCAATATTAAAATCGCTCCAGAAAATATTCATTCGAAGGCAGAGAGCCCCGCTTTAACGCAACTTCACTTAAGTTTCAAAAGCTTTCGAGTCAATTACCGCGAATTTCACGCTTTGTTAATGTCATTCGCGAAGATGCGCTTCTTGCCATGCGGCGCGCGAATTTCGATTATCGTTGCGAGAAAGAAAGTGCGAAGCACGAAAAAAAAAAGGAAGCTGCGAAGTGCTTGTGGAGGGAGATAAGGGAGCGAACGAGACGAGCAAAAAAAGGCGAAGCTTTGAGACGGAAGGGGGGAAAAGATGAAAAAAAATTTATAGAAAAAATGTGAAGGGACGGCGGAGGGTAATTTACCAATGTTATTTTTTGGAGCTGTTTCTTAGGAAAATAAATTGACTTTAATTTTTGGGTACAAGCATGAAAACAGTTGTTGTAAGTAAGAATCAATAGTTTAAAAACTAACCTTTTTACGAGTTTGTGAAGTTAAAATCGGTTAAATTATAATACAAACATTTGTATAAAATAGTTCATTTTTCAAAGATTTACTAAATGAAAAAAATATTAGAAGATTCCAATAAATAGGTGTACGAGAGTCATTTCTGCAAGCAGTGTAAAATCATTAATTTATGTAACTTCGCAGATCTTAAATGAATTTGCAGCTTCAATGGGATAAAATGAGTTGATCTTAGCCTATTTCTTATTAAGCAGCCTAAATTTATTCAATAATAAACGAACATTTACGAATGAAGATAAGTACCAATCACCGAATATAAAGCTCCTTCAAAGCATTAATTAGACGCCGATAAAGTCCTCCACCAGACGCATCGAAGAATAATAAAAGTCGCCCCGATCGCGCTCACCTGCGCGTGTTATCGACACGCGGCCCGGGTCCTCGACTCCGAGCCGCGCTACAGCCGCTAAAAGCGTTAACACGGCTCGAAAGTGAAAAGAGTGCGAACACGGCGATAAAGGTACGCGGCCCGCGTTGTACGCGCGAAAGTACAAGCTCCCGAGCTTGAGCAGAGGGAAAGAAAAAAAAAAAGAAACAGAAAAAAAAAGAAAGAGCGGAACCGGAGGAAGCAAGGCGCGAGAAGCGACCGAGGAAATAAAAGGAGAGCTTCGAGAGCGGCGGTTGTTCGAGGAGGGAGTCGCGCGGGAAAAATAGAAAAGTCGCTTGAATCCAAAGGTCGTTCGTTTCCGGAACGCATTGAGGAGTTTCGTATTCAACGCCCCCCCTCTGCGACACTCGCTCGGCGCGCCCTTTCCCCCCTTTTCTCGTCCTCGCAGAGGATATTGCGGAGAATCCAATTTGGCAAGGGAGCTGGAGAGAGAAAGAGAGAGAGAGAGAGAGAGAGAGAGAGAGAGATAGCCGGCTTTCTTCTTCGCTCGAGCTCGTTCTTTTTTGTCTGCACCTACTCCTTACCCGGTCGTGTGTGTGCGCGCGCCGAAAGCTCCCTCCTGCAATGTGACTCTCCCCGGGATCGCATATTGAGAAGCAGCCGTTTAACGCCGTCGATTTTCCTCTCTCTGTGTATCGATTATGCCGATGCAGGGCTATGCGTTTCCGTGGGAATGCGCGATAAGGAAAGCGCGCGCCGCGAGAGGCGAGAGAGGTGTGCTAGCCTGCCTTTACTGCCGGCAGCCGCTGCAGTGTGTTTGCTCGGGCGCCGCTGGAAGAAATCGTTCGGGGAGGAAGAAGTTGTAGGTAACTGGCGATGGCCCGTAATGACGAGGAGGAAGAGCGCGGTATTGGCGAATTTCGTTCGTCGCGAGTCTAATGAAATGAGAGCTACTTTCCGCTTTAATAAAGAAAGTGCAATTTTAAAGGTCAGACGGAGAATCAGATACATTTACTGTGGCTACTCGGTGCATCGTTGAATAGCGTTGTTGAATCCTCTTCATTCAAATAACATTGTAAATTCGCGACTGAAATTCATTTGGGGATTTGAATTTGCCGATGTTCCTTATATAATTAATCTAAACTTCAATTTTAAACTTCAATAGGACAGATTTTATACGGAAAGGCCGTGTTATGGCATTTCCGGAGGTCAGTGACACAGCACAGTCTGGTGCGCTGCCACGAGTCAAACTCGAACATTCTAAAACTTGTGCCACCGCCAGAGAGGTTCGACTGAAGTTCTGGCATCATTACTAGCCCGATTTCCATCTCGCTTCAGCTGTGGCTAGACCCCCGTATCCTTTCGACACCTCAGATATGGCTAAACATTTGAATGTAAGGAAGTGAATTCAACTAAATTTGCTAAAATAGCAGTTCCTGATTGTAAAGAACATTAAAGTTCCAGCATCGATTTTCGATTAATTTTCTCCTGGACTTTTTGCAATCTTAAAGGATAGTTTAGCTTATTTGCTCATTATACTAACGTTACTTCTATTTCTAAGAGTGGATCGTGACTTTTATGAAGATACTCCAAAAGACTCTGTGCACGGACCGGAAACGTGATTTATTTTGGATTTATATAAAACTATTCCGCTGTGCTATTGTGTTCCCAGTTATGTTGATCAAAGGTTGACATTCGTAGAAAGCGAGATGCAGCCAGCCTTTTCGTTTCTATCGACGGTCAAAGCTTTACAACACTTTGTTATTTTTTCGGTGCACTGTATTTCCACGGATATGCCTTTATCCCGCAAAGGAAACTCCCCCGTATTTGTGCACGTGCTCCCGACACATGAAAACAAAGTAAGCAGAAATAAATAAAAAAGAGACGCTCTTGTCGATATACCAGAAGGCGTAATGGACAATTGACTGCAAATAGATCTCCAAAAAATTATACTTTTCCTCGGTTACAATTGTTATTGAAGAAACGGAGATCTATTCATTAACCATTCATCATAATTTTGTTTCTAAAAAGAGATTTTTAACGATAAATTAATTGCTTAGCTACGTTTACGCTTATACTGATATTATTACACTTTGGAGGCAATTTTCTTTATTAATAAGCGTCGCCGTATGCAAATTCGCAATACTTATTTGCTTAATTAATCGGGGGAGGATTTGCATTAGACCGTCGTGCTTGGCCGACGTTAAATCTAACAGGAGCGGTGGATTTAATAATTTCTGTTACAGCATTGTGTCCGCGGTATATATTCAATATTAGCTTGTTAAGCCAATATTGGACAAGTATTTAGTCTGAATGGAATTAATTTTCATTTAACCATTCAGCCGGAACAACTTCTCTTCACATCCAGGTGTAAAATTAGGTAAATTCTCCCCCCCCCCCCCTTCGTGTGATGGAAGCTCCTGTACACGAGCCGCCTTTCTCTGTGTGCGTACAGAACGCAATACAAAGAGAAATCTCGGAGCTGTATGACAACAAAGGAATACCAGGGGCTAAGTGAGAATTCAGTTGTGCACAAAGCTTTTTTTAGCAGTGTAAATAGAAGAGCTTGAATAGGACTGATAAAATGGTCACTTGTTACTTCACGCTGATACGTCTAGCCGGGCAATTCAAGTTAAACGCCTGTGATAAACAAAGATTTCATTTTAGAAGATTTTTAAGATAAATATTAAATATAAGTTTGAGTGATACTTTAGACAAGCAGTGACATTTCGAAATGGAATTTGAAAATATTTTCAGTAAATAAACTTATATTTATATTTAACTGTAAGAGAAAATATTATGTAAGAAGGTCTGAGATGGAAACAACGTATAATAATTATCTATAAACTTTTTAAATCATGAAAATGGAAAAAGAAGATATATTTAATATAAGTAGATGCAACTTGGATCAGTCAGACAATAAATATTTACTATTCCAAAACCTTTGAATTTGATTAGATTTATGTAATTCTAAAATTATTTGTGCAATTCTTAACATTTTTTTATTGTATTTTAAATTGAACAAGTAACCTTAGTATACCGCATAAAAACACATTGTAATATGCTTTATTAGAAGAATGGAAGCTTTATTATTCTTCACTTCATCGTTTATATTATTTAGTTAACAAAACCATATGCATAAGCATTAGTACACTAAAAGTCACTTTAAATTTTCCTTGGGAAAATGCAATGCGATATCAGAAACACCCTTGAAAGAAATCTCGAGGGTATTAAGCGATTTAAAGACGGAAGTCAAGAGAGGTAGAAATAAGATAAAACAGAAATCAAAATGTCTTGGGGAAATAAAAGCAAAAGCAAAACTGAAGCCAGACGATACGAATCGATCCGTAAAATAAAGAAGTCGAAAAACATTCGAGGGGTTAAGTCATTTAGATAAAGACGTTTGTGATAAACGTATATTCACTGTAAAAGGAAGATGGATGATTTATCTACTTTAAAATAAGAGGGTACCTCCGAAGTACTTGATTGTAACAAAAAAATGATTTTTAATTAAAAATAGTAGAACAAATCTAATAATTTGTAGGCGTAATTTCAGCTCGTATTCGTTATAAATTATTTGTATAACTTGTTCTATAACGTTTGAGCAAATAAAAATTTGTCCATAAACTTTTTTCAATCAATAGGTTTTGATATCGGCTTTCAAAGTCGAATTACAATACTCAATATTTTAGCTAAAAAAGCTTATGACTTTCGAAAAATCGTGTGTTAGACTAAATCGTACTGCATCTCCTAGTAAATTGAAAATCTTTATTCAATCTGCATTGAAATGAAATAAAAATGTCTAATACCATTTAAAATGTATGTAATATCCGTAATTAAACTTTTCAATATATGACTGGTCCGATCTCGAATTTCGTAAAATAAATAAATGAACTCTGAGGACCCTTTCTAAATTCAAAAATTAATTTCAGGGCAGCAGAAGGGGCCACATGAAGGTCCGTTCGTCATCAATCAAAATCACGGGTTTATTTGAGGAAGCGCGTGGATATATATATATATAAATATAAATATATATCTAGGTTATGCTGCCGAAATAGAGAAGCGTCGAGCAAGAGTCGCCTTTGATAGGAGCACTAAAGTGATTTCAGTCTGCGCTTTACCTTCTACCCTCGCCCCCTCCCCCCTCCTGTCCTCCCCCGCCAAGCCTAACCGCTCACCTCTCTCTGGCAAGTCGTTTGTTTTCTGCGTTCAAGCGACTCACGCCATTCGACAGCCTGTTCAAAGGTACATACACCGAAAATCTAATAGCAGAGCCAGAGAGAGAGGGAGAGTTGTTTCTGTATATACTAATAGACTGAAAGCTTTATTGCAATTTTCAGGGAAGATTCTAATAAATCTCGTTGGCTTTTTCGTTCGTTTGGTAAAAAGTTATTACTTCGAAATAATAAAACTAATGAAACGTAGTAAAGAAATGCGTTTAGACTAATGAGAGAGGAAGTGATACAAGAAATGTTGAATGCACAAAAAATGGTTAAAGTTATTGAAATAGTCCTTTATATTATCTTTTTAATTATTATCAATAAATAAGTTATAAAAATGATATTGAAAGTTAAAATTTCAAAATTTTAATTTTAACCACTTAGATAAAAGGTTTTACAAAAAATATATTTGTAAGTTTTATAGAGAATCGCTTGTGATGAAAATGAATGCATAAAACCAGAAAGTGATTTAATTAGTTAATGTCGTGAATTTCAATTTCGACAAAAGGAAATAATTCAATTACATTTAATTATTAAACGCCAGATTAAACGCCGAAATTAAAAGCTTTGTCAAATAATTCAATGTGAACAATAAAAGATCAAATAATATTTACCAAATTGGTGGAACACCTGAAGCCTGTATTGTCAAAAAAATAAAACCTTTTTATTTACTGGATCATAATCACGAACAATACCTTGCATTAAAAGCCAAATAAATATACTACAATGCTATATAAATGCATTATTTCTTACACTCTCATGCAGGCGACATAAAAATTACCGATAAAAACTAAGGCGTGTTCGATAGTGAAAATATACAGGGCGCAGCGATTGATCAGAAATTAAACTCGCCCCTAAGTCTAGCTTCCGAATGTACGGACTATAATCATTAAGACATTTTTCGGTCACAAAGGCCTCGAAAATTTTTGCGAAGCACAAAGGGGTATTCAAACTCGCTCCGAGAGGAAGAGCCATCGCGGACTCGGCAAAAAGGAATTATTCCCATATTTCGCGTTCTACAATTATTCGCCGGGCGCAATTCGTTCCCCTCCCCCTCCGCCCCCCCCGCTATCTTGCTCTCTAGCCGTGAAACACAATCAGCCGCATAATGGCGATCGTCCTTTTTTACGGCACACGCCCCGACCATTTTCTCACTCGCCGCGGGAGGGGATTAAAACTTTTTCTCCGTCGGAGCTTTTTGCGATTCGCCGCTAATAACGATTACTTATTTCAATTCTGGATATCGCGCTCGTTCGAACAAACTTTAGTCTCTTTTATTCTCCCCCGCGCGTCTATCTCCCTTTCTCTCTCTCTCTCTCTCTCTCGCCGGGAGTTTTTTGCGTATCTTCGCGCGAGCTCGTTCCCTTTCATTGTTTCACACCTTCTCTGTCTTTCTCTATCCTCTCTCCGGCTCTCGGAGCTTTTTTTACCCGATTTTCGGAGGGGTTTTTCTTACTTTTAGTCGGCGCCGTTGGAATATTTCACTGTAAATTTACGAGAAGCGTTGTGTGCAAGTGCGGTAAGTAACGCCGACGTACTTCTTCGCTTTGGATTGGACCGAGTTTTTCGTGGGTTTTAGCGGGATTCTCGTTTATTCGACTACTTAAAAATTGAAAAAATATCCTGACCGAAGAAAAAGTTGGCTTGGAAATGGCTGGAGCGCGAGTGATTTATTATTTGGTGATCTAGTATTATTGGTGTGGCATACTTACTTCAATTACCACAAATGAAGAGATTTTATTTCCGGTTATCAATAAAACTAAGGAAGGCTTTTAAAACTAAGGAAATATGATTATACCTTTATTGTTTTATCAAAAATTCTTAAAGAACTTGATGAATTTACTTTAAATAGTTCTATTTTGAATTCAACCTTCCTTTTTACTATATTATTAGTTAAAAAATGTGCACAATCATTTTTTTTGCACGGAATGTAGAAAGTTCATTTGTACTGAAAAAATTTTAGGCATTCATGACATTAATGTTTTAATTTTAATTAATTACTCGTAATCAATGCAAATTGATTAAAAAATCAACTACTGACATTCAAAATACAAGTATGAACAATTACGCAAATAATATACTTTAATTATCATAAGTCTATTATTATTTATGGTTTTAATTGCATAAACTACGCATTTTCATTAAAAGCGTTGCATATTTATTCGAAAAAATACGCTAACATTTCGACTTGGTGTTCCGAATGAAGATTTAATGCCCTTAGCTATGCAGCCGGTATAGCAGCTAGACCTGTACGCGGAAATATAGGTATGTTTACATTTACTTTCTGAGTTTTACGCGCGAAAAATCATAGTGCGTTTACTTTGTAACGCAGACGCGTCTGCTGGAAAATTATGTTTTAAGTCATAAAGGAGGTTCAGAAAATTTTTCGAAAATATTAAGCGAGTGTGTTTGCTTACGCCGCTGCATAAGCGAAGCAATTCATTTTGCGCGAGAAAATTTTTTGGAGGACGACATTATTTATTTTTGGTCGAAAGAGAGGATGTTGCTGAATTAAAATTGAATTCCGTCAAAAAGTATAGTTGCCGATACGATTCGCCGAAGAATTTACTCGATAAACGCTTTGCGGAACTGAAATTGTCGGTACGAAGTTGCTTCCCTCCAAACTAAAATTATCCGAACTTATAACCTTCAAATACTTGGAAGCTTCTGGTTTCAACTTTCCCCCGGCGTTTACGCAAAGATTTTATCACTTCGGCAACTCCGTTAGATATTCGTATATCGATAAAGAGATGAGGAGAAAGAAGCCCAAGATGAATAACTCTCCTTCCGTCAACGCTTCCCTTTTAACTCCCGGCGTAGGCGCTGCTCGGCGCGCACCGCGGCTCGCGGAAGAAAAAAAAGAAAAGGGCGTAAAAAAGTTCGAGGTGGTCACAAGCAGAAAAGTTTGCGGTGCTCCTGGAATTGAAGTCATAATTGTTCGCTATTGGCTCGGGAGTACGGAATCGCAGCTAGCAAAGAAAAAGAGAGAGAGAGAGAGAAAGGGGAGACTCGTGCTGCAGAAGCGCAAAGGCGAACAAAAACTTCCGACTTGGTTTTGCTTTGAAAGTGAGAGAGAGGAAGGTCGCTGTTACTTTCAGCGATTGAATTTTTTTCTGGCAATTAGGGTAGCTTTTTAGAGCTGCTGCAGCGCGGCGAATGGACTGTCGATGGTTAATTGTTTCGAATTCATGGTCCCTCGTTTACTAGAGAATGTATGAGACAATTACTCTTGATAATGAGAATCGTAAATAAGGTAGAAAGCAGAAATGAAATTTTTTTTTAATAATTAAAAGTTCTTGTCTCAAACTTCGGAATTAGATAAACTCCGGCAGTAAATAGAGAATTTCGAGAGAGAAAAAAAATGAGATTTCAATAAGAATTTGCATTGCTGGCTATAAAAAGTTTTTCAAATTAGTTTTAAGGGAAGTGAATTTTAACGTGAAAGAGAAATTGATCAAGAGGGAGTGCAGATGCCGATTAAATGCTACATTACCATACTCATTTAGAAGTTGTACAATTTGCTGAAAATTAAATTTTAACAATTATTCGAGAAAATTTTAACTAACCAAAGATATTGCCGGTTTTAAACAAAAACTTACTATTTAAATATTCTAATAATATAACTTCTGATATCTCTATATCTACTACAGTTATGTATCAATATCCCAGTGAATCGACAGCTTCCCGACACCGACAGTGATCCTGCGACCCGAATAAAATGCAACCCGAAACGACACGAGGCAGCCGCCCTTTTCCCGTGGTGCGAATCTCCGACAGTCGTTAGCATTCGTCGGCTTGATTCGCTCGCCTGCATTCCAGGTCGGCCCTCCTCCCTCGGAGAAAAAGATTGAGAGGGCTTTTATTGAGCCGCTGATAACGGATGAGGAGTTTTACTCGGGCGCCTTCTTCCGGGCCCCCATGATTCATGATTCGTTTACGGGCGCGCGCCGCGGAGTGTCGCTTCCCCTTCCCTCTCTCTCTCGCTACATCACCGTGAAATCGACGGGAACATATTGTACTTGACTCCCGGACGTCGAGAGGCTTTCTCTCCCGTCCCAGTCACTACTCCCACCACCTCTCTCTCACTCTCTCTCTCTCTCTCTCTCTTGTTCGTCACGTTGTTCCTGATCCCCAGGAATTTTTCTTCCCCTCGAGCCGGCGGAGCTCCCTAAGAAAGTAGGCATTCTTTACTCGCGCCTCGCGCGCCGGAAGCACGGCCGAGATTTATATTCCGGTCTTGTCGGATTTCGCGATAACCATTCACTTTATTTGAATGCTCGTATTTATTTTACTTTTCGAAATTGGGAAAGAAAAAGCGCTTTGAACTTCGGGGGCTTGTTCTTTGAGTTTATGCGTGAGATTGCCGGGGATTCCTTCTTTTTTTTCTACTTGACGTTGGGTTGAGGGAAGGAACAAATTTTAAATTGCCGTTTAAGATTTTTATCCGGGGAGGAGGCCAGGGATTAAGCTGGGGAAATAACGAGATTTTCGTAGAATTAACTTCTTTAATTTTGTGTACCGACATTTTATTAAATCTTTTCTTTATCTGGGGAAACGAGGTCTTCGAGCGATTTTTAACATCTAATCACGTATATCTAATAAAATTTTCTCCGGTATCTTAAATTTGTTCAGATAAGTTTTGATTATTCAAATAAACAATTTATTAAATATAATATGCGTTATAAGAATGTGTATAATTTTGTACGATAGATTTAAAACTGTTTGAAATATCTTGAACAGACAAAGGATTAAATTTTGCTCATCTTGCATAAGATAGTCTTATTGGCTTTCTTGCGTCAAAAGAATATTCTTAATTCATGTTTGAAACGTCAAATATTATGTGTTTATTAGTTTTGTACCTAACCAGATATTCAAAGTTTAGATCATAAATATCCCCTTCACGTCTGATTTGATTTATTTCTAACACCGTTCTTACGAACGAACATATATTTCTCGAGAAGAGTTTGCTAAAAATAAGTTAAGACTTTCCAAGCTGTTTCAAGAACTCGTTTTACAGTCCATCGACACCATTTTTTTCATGAATACTCAATTCGTTCAAAATGCTACGAAGTGTCAAGAAATCTACATTCAAAAATCCGTGCTGAGCGGCAGTGAAATCTCGCTCGGCGCGAATTCATTTCTTGCTATACAGTGATTAAGTTTCCGGCGGCTTGATGTTGTAACGCACAAATTGCCGTGTACATGAACTTTCTAGATCAAAAGTTCGCGTCGAGTTTTAACGGCTTTGTGTGAGCTTTCGTTAAAGTTTCGGTAACCGCCGGAAGCATCCACAAGATCATCAGTCGGCTGCCTTGACAAACGACGTCTCGTTAAGAAAAGTTGCCTCCTCTCTTGACGGGTCCGAGAAAAAGATTATGTACTTTATGCGTTTATCTTCGTATATGTGTCGACCCTTGACCATCGCAAGTATTTTAAATTTCAAAAACTGTTTTTTAAGTAATGCGCGCTTTTAAAAAAGAGGTTTTAAGTAGAAATGGGTCACTCTTAGATATCTAGTGCTACAAGTTTTCTTTGTAATGAAATCGATTGATCTATTTGAAACGTATTTTGATTAAAACAGAGTGCTTTTAGCATGAAAAAAGAAATTTAAAAAATTATTTAAAGAAGCTTTCGAGAAATAAGAACTTTAAATTGTGTCGATAAAAAATGAATAGACTTTTCAAGTCACAATTCATTGATAAACGAAGAAAGGTCCCTTTGTAAGCTACTTTTTTCATTTTTTCAGAATAATTCTTTTCTTCTTACTTTTCGAAGTATTTTATTAGTGTTCAATTTAATTTTATTTATACTAAATAAAAAAAAAAAAAAAAAAAAAAAATTATCAAAAATCCACAAAATGTCAAATATTCCTAGAGAATAACAGCTTCAATAATAAAGTTTTTGCGTACTGAAATTATTATGGCTTTATTACTAATGGAGATATCAGCTGGTAACATAAATTTATAGAAACATAGGCGAGAAACAGCAGTCTCATCGTGTTTCCCGTCATGTCCTTCGACCCTCTTCTTTCCCTTGCAGGGACAAAAACCACTTGCGGAAAGCAGTCAAGCAGCAAATTTCTCATCTCAGGGGAAAGAAGAAAAATCTGGCGAGTATTGACAAGGTCTCTCATTACGATGGAAAGAAACGTAGACTGAACAATGAAATCTGAGTAACTGACGTTTACGATCCTGCGATATTCGCACATGACAGGTCGATATGTTAAGATGCATAATAATAGCGTGAAAATGGTTTTCCCTGCTCTTAGAACTACTCCAAATATCCCTGGTAGGATGGTTGAGAATTTTTCAGTCTATTTTAAGTCAGTTTTAGTTAAAACGACAGCTTGCTATTTTTTTATAACCATTATAAAAAAATTAAATATGTTTGCTCATGGATATTTTATTGTAATGATATTGTTTCGTGGTTTTTATTCAATTTAAGCATCAATTTTAGCTCAAAATGACTCAATTTATAAAACAAATTAATCAGCGAAACTGGTTAATTTTTTCTATCAGGGACTTTTCATTCTTATCTCGCTCAAATATGAATCATTTAACTATTGACATTTAACAAAGAAGTAATATATTATTTTCAAATAGCATGAATTTACATCATCAATTTTCCATCGGCTTCGAAATAATTCATCGTTACTGAGGTAGCAATTTCGACCTGCAGCTGATGAAGTTATCAAAATCGCAGGCTTTACTTTATTCTCGACAAGTAATCGATAATCTTACTAAGGGTAGTGGCATAAATCAAAGCATACGAGCAAAAACCATTTGAACCATTTCGAGCAAGAAATTCAATATTGGATCCTGATTCTAAATGGATTACATGCATAGTTTAATCTCTGATTTAAAAAACATAATAATAAAGCAGAATTTTGAACCAATAATAAATTCACTGAAAAAACTATTCCACCCGAAGAGAATAATTGAACCTTAAAATGTTTCCATTTCCAATAATTAAGACACCTACGAAATCAGGAATACAAACGCACATAACGAAACCATCCCTGCACAAAACGTCACAGTTTTTCATCCGTCGTGCATATCTCCTCCCTCTTTCTCTTTTCACGACATGCTTGAATCTCAGATTTCATCCGTAGGATTACCAAAATATCCGCGAGCGTCCTGAAAGCCACCGAGACGACTATCAGGATTTGTCTCCTGCAGTATACATATACTCATGGTCGAATAATAGACGCTGATGCGAGCCTTTATCGCCTACCCACAGGCCCCCTCGTATCCGTATCGATGCTCGCAAATGTGCACGCCGATGCGAGAGCCGACCCAAAAAGTTACCGAGGCCAAATTAGGCCAACCGAGACGCGAAAACTCGCGAGGACAATGGCTGCGGTGCCAGCCTTTCTCTAAGTCCTTTCGGGCGAACTCTTCGCGGCTTCGATGTGAAGCTCAAGTCACGCTGCTGCACGAGGGCAGCCTCGGCGCGCAATTGGCTCTAGACGGCCGAGACACTGAACGCTAAAAGATTGGCGGCGAACTGATTTTGGAACGAGGGAGTTATTTTTTTTCAAATAATTTAAAAAATAATATATTAAGTTAGAAATTAAGGTTTAAAAAGTATCAAGATTCGTAAGATATTACGCTTTTTTGGCATCGAAATAAATTGATTACTGAAATTTCGCGAATGTTGGAAGGATATTTTTTAATTAAGGAAGTGCGTTGTTACGGTGAATGCGTATTTTTTTAATTAAAAATATTTTTTTGAAATGTATCAATATTATATTCGCGGAACTCGTCTAACAGAATATTTGTGGTAATAAATAGTTTGATTGGATTCCAGAAATTATTTTAAAAGGTTTTTTTGATATTACGAATTTCTAAGAATTTAGCATTGAAAAAAGCACAATAGATAGTTTTTTTTGTTACAAAAGTAGCATGCCCATGTAACAGTTTGTTTGACCCAAAACGCCGCTTCGAGTTTAAAAAACAAAGACCCGCCTACGTATTAAAAGCATATTTTTGTAAAATATTGTAGTGAAGAAAATTATACAGAAAAATGTAATGACAATTTACAATAGATAAAAAAACTGTTTAACCCTTACAAAGCACTCCGCAAATAACTTATTGGTATAATATACACCTGCAAATTTTAACCAAATTTTGCACCCAGTAAAACACACGCAGAACACCGCGATCTCGAAAAACTTTGAATGATTGGGTCCGGCCCAATTGCAGTCGCAAACCCCCCTGCGAAACAAAAAAAAAAAAAAAAAAAAAAAACTCGGCCAGAAGCGCTTTTCAATAAAGCATTAAGCGCCGTCCGCGCAGCGCTTGCGTCACTTTGACGAATCGCGCGAGGAGAGCATTCCCCGACACTGAATTGCATCCGCAGCGACGCGAGGCTCGCGGCCGTACATCACTCCGCCTAGTGCGACGTTGATGTAGATGGCGTATCCTCAAAACTTATTTCCAACTTTGGCCGAGTTTATTTAAATGAATAGCCCGGGCACGCGCGTGCGCCACCGGTGCCACATAGATAAGGCCCGGTCTATCTATTTATTCGCAGACGCCCGGACGGAACCGAAGATTCCGAGGGGAGAGAGGGAGATACGGGGGAAACTTGGGAGACGACTTGGGGGACAAGAAGAATGATGCTTAACATCTTGGGGCTTTGGAATATTCTTCGGAGGAGGAGGTGAGGTTTGAATTAGCGGTAGTTTGGGAATATTTTTAAGCGATAGAATATTTCGTGTCGACGTTGATTCTCGTTCATTTTTATTGAAAGGTAGAGCGAGTTGAAAGCTTCCGTTTGCATTTTATGTTGAATCAATTTCGAGTATTGCTTGATGTATTGGATTAAATATTAAATGAAGAAATTCTTTAATGTATATTTTTATATTTTTGTGCAAAATGAATTTTATTCTGCTAAATGATCAATAAAAAAACGCATCATGAAGCTTTATGCATCGAACGGACAAAATAAAAATATTTGAGCATTTAATGATGCATGAAGTAGTCTGGACGAGCTCATTTAAAAGCAAAATAAACATATAATTAACATATATTTGCATAAAAAATGTTTTATAAATCGGGCCGTACAAATCGACAAAAATCATCGTTTTCATTCAATATTCGTAAAAAAAAATCGAAATAAATCTTCGTAGAAGACAGAGAATCAATACGATTAACGTTAAGCTCTCGCATAATTGAATGAAGCTCAACTCAGCCTGCCAAAATCTGATCGCCCGGCAATTACAATCAGAATAAGGAGAGGGGAGGGGGCAGATTAAGGGAAAAAGTATCTCGAGAGGGAGGGGGGCGAGCTTTCAGCGGCTGGATCGGCGCGGCGGCACCGAGTCCGTCGGTATTTAGCCTGCGAAATTAGCCCCGTGTGCATAGGTGAAATTGCAAAATTAACCCTGCTGCGAAATTAATCTGCTTTGTTAGAGGGCGAGCTCGTCCGAGGTGCGAAGTTGTTGGCGCACTAAGTCTTGCCCAACGTCTGAACTGACTATTCTGATCCATTACGGCAATTATATCGCGCTTTCCGATGGTAATTAAAACGTAATTGCGCTATTTATTTGAGGGGAGGTTGAACTTTTTTTTTTTATTTTATTGCGAGGGTATAAAGATTAAAGTTTTCGAAGGAGATTGCGGTGGAAGAGGCTGGCTTGGGAAAATTCTTTGAGCTTGACTATAATATTAGTTCGGATGACAGGCTATAAATCGCTTATAATTAATATTTTGCGCAGAAATGATTAAGGAAATAAGTATGTAAAATGAAGGTATTAGAAAAAATGTAAAGCGTCTTTTATCTATAATACGTCGGGCAAATTATCTGTTAATTGGAACATTCACATCATTTATAGAAAATCGATAATGAAATACCTGAGATAAAGGTAGATAACGTACTATGGCGTTTAAATCTTCCGAGAAAAATCATGCTGAAGCTGCATTCCATAAATGGAATGTTCAAATGCAACACTTAATATTAAATGCTTAACTGAATCAGCAATTGAACAATTAACAGTTGTTTTGTTACTTGAAAGAAAGAAATGACGCAGAATCAAAATAAATCCGTGTGTGGAATGAACGAAAAACCGATTATTTATAGTAAATGTGTATCCTTCATTAATAAAGCAAAACTTCTCAGCAATACAATTACTGTACGGTTATAAAAAGCATCCATCACATTATACATTCATTTTCCACCTGAAGGAATATAAATTAACCTTATATTTAATGTATATTTTACGCGCAAATTTAACCATTTGAAAGTTAATTAAATTTAATGCATATTAATGCTATGTACACATAATAAATTTTATTTACGTACCAAATGTTACTTTATTTCCTTTTTCAAAGAATTGTAGTTGCAAAAAGCTTATTCTACAAAATCACTCCTAATTATCACGCAATTCTCAAACCAGCAGATACCCGACTAAAGTATCAACAAAAACAATTTGCAGCACACAACCTCCTCCTAGCTTTTACCCCCTCCTAGCTTCCCCAAGACACGCTCCGGCCATCCAATCGAACCGTCTTCTCCGATAATCTAGAAATTTGCTAATAACTGCTTAAGTGCTTCCGATATCAAAATTTAGTCAGCGGAGAAGTTTGCGCAGGGATCCCTCTCGGCGAAGGCGATGTTCTCGGGACTATCGGCGCGCAGTTGCGTCTTTAGATTGTGTATGCGACGTAATCCAAGTCTGATGGATATGTAGAGTTCGTCTCTCTCGTCGCGTCGACGAGAACGCGGAAAACGCCGCCGACAAATATTGATCATAAACCATGACAGGAGCAAATGTTGACCCCGCGATCTTCCGCGATCATGATTGTACATTCCGTGGAAAGCCGGTGTGTACCCTCCTCGCGCAATAAGTGAAATTCAGCTCCCCTTTCGGGGTACACAAGCGAGGCGAGTCAATTTTCGCGGAGTCGATTTTTTTTTTTTTTTTTTTTTTTTTTTTCGCTCACTTCCGGGTGTATATACTTTTATCTCAGCTGCTGCTTTTATTCATCTCTTTGAGGATTCGTCCTTAAGCACGGTAAGATTTGTAGGAAGCTCGTCGACTTTTCCGTGTCGTTTCTCTACATTACTTTTCACTCCTCGCTTTTCTTTGCCTCTCCCCTCCCTCTCTTGAATCCGTTTCAAAGCTTCTCACGGACTCTCTCTCTCTTACGATTTATTCCGTCTTCTCTTTTTTTGGCGGAGCCGTCGTCGACTGTCGCTCCGCCGTGAAAAAAAAAGAAGCGTTGCGCCTTTTAATCATTAGGAATGCTGGGGAGAAGCGATATTGGACACTTTTCAATGTAACGGCTCTAAATGAATATACATGAATACGATGCAAATAAGGAGTTTTTCTATTTTTCCACTTTTCCGCCAGACTGCACGTCTGCGTTGGCAAGTGATATATAGTTTATTCAATTTTATTGAATTTAAAGTACTTTTCTTTATTCAGGAGGTTAACCATATGTTATAAATTAAGATTAACGTTATTATTTCGGTCTGTTTTCAATTTCGCAACAAAAAGTTTTAAGTACACGTGAGAGGATTTACAAATGATCATGTTATCATCTTAGTATAGACTTTAAAAAAGTCTTTATTTCAAATTTACATAAAATTTTTGGATTAAAAAAAAAGTTTGAGGGAACGTTTCAAAATAGATGTGGGAATAGATCGCATTCAGAGTGTTATTTTTCCTAAATATGAAAAATAATGATAGAGTAATATAATCCCCAGAAGACAAAGTTCCAAAGCTTTCTACAAAATTGTTTTTGAAATTTTTTTTTTATTGCCAATAAAACAATCATTTCAAATTAAGATTAGTATTCGATGAAATGAATAAAGTTTCGATTTAACAGAATAACGGCAATGATAAAAAATTTGCAAGAGAAAATTAGGAGCATAATATTTCTTGTATTTAAAGTTGGTTTACAAAATGTAATAAGGATCATTTTTAGAATGCGCTCTACTTCTCCAAAACTTACTCTCGCAATATTGGAAAATATTGAGAATTTTCGAAGACTTTTGCAATAAAGTGATGTAATAATTCCACTAGTAAATATTTTATAAAATTACTTGTATTTTATATCCTGCAAGATTTTACATAATATAGTATTCGCAGTAGTCATATTATAAAGTTTATTAAAAACTATTAATGTTATCCATGATATATTAATGCAAATGAATTAAAAATAGCAGAATGTAATGAGATCATTAAAAATGTGTGAACCTTAGAATTTAGCATGAGCACTTCAATTTAAATTAAACAATTAATGAATGATGGTCCAAGTGATCTGTTAATTTAATTTGTAACTTAATTTAATTAATAACTAGTACTTCAAATTGCCACTTACTTCCAAGTTGAATTTAGATTAAATTCACAATAATGATTAAATTGTGTTGTACAGAAATTTGAAACGTGAGCGCCTTTTAAGTAAAACTATGATGACTAATTCTATCATTAGTAGAATTTAAATTTTAAACTTTGTCACTTGCCTTAAGTTATTTTGAAAACTTCTAATTTTTATACTGCAAATAAAAACTTTGTACGTCTGTTTAAAATGTCGAATAATTGAAAATTTCTACTTAATGTAATCTTTTTTTACTCAAGTAAAATTTACTCAAGAAAATTAAAAATAAAGCTAACCAAATTTTATTTAAATACCTTTTGTAAAAGTCTTTTTCGCGGAAATCAGTTCTACCTTTTATTTCGAAGTTCTGTGTGGTTGTTTTCTGAACTCTTTTATTGCTTTGAAACATTTATTCACCAAGATTAGGTTTCAATCCTTCAGTAGTCATCCAACTTCTACACAATTCTACAAACTGTTCTTTCGGAGGCAGCTTTTGTAAAATACAAGTATATCATTAAATAAATCATTGTAAATGTATATAACTCGATAGATTTAAAATTATATAAAGAATTATTTAATTGTCAAGTTAAAGATTTGAACATTAAAAAAGTATGAAAGTTTCAAATTGCATTTAATCCTTTTTTAAGATAATCGAATAATAAAATTGTTTAAGATATAAAAAAATAGCATAAGCGAGAGAAACTTGAGAAGAAGATGTAAATTTAATTTATCCATTTTAAATTTATCATGTACTACATTTAAACATGAGTTTTTCTTTTGTTATAAAGATTATACC
>UCOL01002618.1:0-24187 GCA_900474335.1 Ormyrus nitidulus | reverse complement strand
TATAAGCCTGTGTTATGGTTTGACGTGCATTGACTCGCAGTCCCGCGATTCTCACTAACGCACCAAAACAATTGCCTATAGGCGCTACATAGTGACAGTTTAGTCAACGCCAACAGCGTTCATTTGACAACGACTTGCGATCGTTCTAATTTATCTACAGTTCAGCAGAAAAAAATAACAACAGGTTTGTTCGTTTAACAGCAGCTCCGTTGAATTGATTATGATATCGTTCGGATGATCACAGTGTTCTCAAATTTGACAACGATTTGTGATTGCTCAAATTTAACTACAAATTTGTAATCAAATTAACAACAGGCTTGTTCGTTTAACATCAGTTTCATTGAATTGATTATAATATCGTTCATATGACCACAGTGTTGTCAAATCAACAGCTTGGTGGTTGAATTGATTACCGGGGTTTTTGAATTGACGATGGTTTTTTCTCAGTGCATTAAATATAAATGTTCCTACGATTTAGTACATGCATTCGCCAATTTGAAAATGGTGAAAATACGATCCCAATAGCCCATCTCTTTAAAATTGTAGCAGTAAAAATTTTGCCATTAATATTATTCATATATTTATTACTCAATTACAATAATTAAGCTTGTGAAATTTAGATTATAAGAAAAATTATTATCCTAATCTTTTAATACATTAGACAAGAAAAATGTCTTACAATATTGACTGTTAAATTTAACAGAAAATTACAAGCATAAATAGTCAGCGAAACTTTAATATAAAATACGCGATATGATTTCGCAATTTTTATAGCGATAGAATATACATCACCGTTGTTAGAATACATTATACAGTTGCGTAGTCGTAAATTTTAACTTCGCTTTCTAAAAAAATTTTTAACATTAGCATGGTAATTGCACAGATTATTGCGGTTAAGTTTTCTTTAAATTTTCAAAAATATAAAATTTTATTGCTGAATATTCTAATCTAAGGTTTTATATTTAGATCACAAATTAAAAGAATGCTACAAAATTTTGCAATATTAACTACCCTAAATCTAAACTACCACTACTGTCATTTATTGAATACGATTGATCGCAGCACGTAAATGCACGCGTATATCTCAGCTATTATATGAATCAATTTTAGTTCTAACAAAATAAAAATTTCGTTATATTTAATTTTTAATCAGCATTTAAAAGTCAAACACATTTATATACTAGAAAGTATATATTAATGTAAGTATGTAGTGATGATTCAGAATATTCAGAAGAAATTCCTCAATTGAAATTTTAATGTATTGAATTTCTGATAAAATGAAAGAAATAATTAATTTTTTGGTTTATTCGATGAAAAAATATTGCTACTTTAAGATTTTTTTCTATCGTACCTGTAAGTTTTACAAATTCATGAATTTCTATTTAGCAAAGCTTAAAAATCTTGTATTTTATGTCATTCAGAGTTAAAGCTATTCGCATGACCAAATTTTGTGATTTGATAATTTAAAATTTAAAAAACCTTATAAGAATTGAAAAAAATCTTAAAATTAACTTTTCTCAGTTTGAAAACTTTTAAATCATCAACTGACAAAATTTGATTATGCGAATAACTTGAACCCTAAATGACATCAAATATAAAAGTTTCCAGCTTTGCCTAATCTGTAAAACTTGCAGGTTACAACAGCAAAAAGTAATATTTGATGTGTAAAGTATTAATTATTACATTACATTATTAGTACATTTATAATTCGCCACTAAAAATTAAAAATTGCGAATTATAATATGCTAGATTTATACTTTTGTTTTAAGGAGATCTCGGAGTAAAAATTGTCAGTCATAATACAATGCACATTTTTTAGCATTTATAACGACGCTATTAAGTAAGGTAAGTGCCACTAGAAATCGTAAGGTAACATAATTAGTGTAAAATTAGAGCTGAAGAATGAAAAGTAAAACCCGAGAGAATGACAACCATTTTACGTAAAGTACATAACTACAGAGTACAGACCGTGCTGTAAAGTTACACGTATCGTGACGAATCTCTCTGACATTCCCAAGTTTTCATCTTTCGAAATCAGTATTCTTTTTTTTTTGAAATATTGTGGAAACATTTATTTTAAGATTACATGAAATTGTAAATATTGTTCGTGTAAAAAGTAAAAATTTTGTTATAAGTTTTAGTATATTAATTATAGTATTCTATATCAATAATTTTAATTGCCTGAACTTTTCTGGCTATCGTTAGTATTACATAACAAAAATATAAGAAATATTTTATCCAAAATACATGCTCAAAGGAGGAAAAATAAAAAAAAATTTTGAAGTTTTTTTTCTTATAAAAGAACCATATAGAATCTTGCATCAAAGCGCACATCACGCTGCAATGCAGAAGCAGATACGGCTGAATCAAGTTAAACGTTCAAGTTTTTCATTTGAATGAAACATTAGAATTTGATAATGACGCGATTGCACGTGCACATATAATACTTATCCGCAAAGATTCGTACAACACTAACACGCATTTGCGAGAGAGTTAATCTACTTCTTATAATTCCAGTGGACTGTACGTTCTCCCCGTTATGTGCGTTTAACCGGTTGGGTGAGGTACTTTATTTGTTCTCTCTCTCTCTCTCTCGCTCTTTCTAGTCTTTAGTGCATAACGACCGCATATTAACTAGAACTCAAATTTTCACTTCTTATTTACGCTTGTTGTGTAAGATTTTCGGCGGCTTATTACATCGATTAAAATTATATTTTCACAAAATTTGGAATTTTTCAGGATTATTGCATCTTGAGTCGAAACGCGAAATCTCTAAATTAAAAAGTTAATAAAATACTAAAAAATTGTTAAATAAATCAATTAAACTGGAAGTGCTTACTATTAATTTAATTTCATTAAATTATGCATTTGAGAGATAAGTAAAAAATTAATTTAAAGCAATTGAAAACACATTTCCCTCTGCTGCAGTTTTTCTTTTTGCAAATTTAAATGCAAGTTAGAGACACTCTCTCTCTCCCTCCCTCTCTTTCTTCTATGCTTCCAAACGGCATGAGAAGCAGAAAAGCAGAGCCCCAGACGTGCGACGGTGAAACAATCAATACGCGTACATAATGCTCCTGTTTTTTGAATTTTAACTTTACGAAAGCATGTTTTTTAGGAAGAGAATTATTTTGGAACATTTTTTATATTAAGTTAAAAAATATTTTAATTAATCTTTCTTAAATAATAATTTTGAAAACAAACAATTATTTGAAAACTCGTTAATTATTAAATTATTCAAGTAAAAAACGTTGCAAAAATTAGTTCGAATGGAAGAACGTTAAAAAAAAATTAAAAGCAGGAGCTCGGTTATTTATCAGCGGACCGCCTTTAAAATAACGATGCACCATCCGGAGCCCATGCACACAGTCGCGCACTGCATGCGGTGCAACTGCGTCGTGGCAACACTGTACATACCCGGCTCCTTTCAGATCTCCCTTTTTTGCGAACATACAGTTACTCCAGCCACTGTTCGTTCTTTTCCCGCTTTATCTATCTTTCGATAACTATCATTGTTACATTCTTATTTTGAGGTTAAGAATACAAGTTGTGTTTGAATATAAGAGTAACTCTGACTCCCTCTTTATTTCTCTCTCTCTCTCTCTCTCTCCCTCTCACTCTTCCTCTTTCTCTCTCTTGCAATCGATAGCATGAACGCCGTCGCTGCTAACAGCTCCGCGTTCCAACGTCTGCATATATGCGCCTGAGTTGCAAATATGAGGTTTTTCAATAGCTGCCGCAGTATTCGGAGAATATTTTCATTTAAATATTTACGTTCGAATGAAAACTTCTACTTTTAAATGTATCTCATTTATTTAGGAAAAACTAATTGAAATGATTTAAAATTGCAATCTCCGAGAAAACACAATAGAACCATCATAAGAGGGTAGGGCAAAAGCAAAAGGAATCGCAACGTTCAGCGAACTTTTGCAGATTAGACACGCAGCCATTAAAATGCGACGAAGGAACGCCGTCGCCTTTCTCCCCCCTCCTCCCCATTTTGCTCTCTCACACACTCTCTCTCTGTCCACTGTACAAAACACTATTTCGAAAGCTAGATTTGTAAGGACACGATTTCAGCCGATGATTATCTCGTAGAAAAGTGCACCGAAACCTTTTGCAAAGTGGTGGTGGGGGAAAAAAAGAATTGCATCGAGCGGAGAAATGGGGCTGCAAAAATTGCGTGTACCGGCGGCGTGGCGTTGTTTCATAGCATGGCGGTGCTTTGGTTTCGCATTAGATATATTACAGGCGTGCACTACTACTCGAACGGGGCGAAAATTGCTCTGATTTTTCCTGCGCGAGATAGAAAAGTAAAGCGCATAGATTGTATTACCTAAAGCTTTGGTGGTCAAACGCAGCTCATCAGTTGCTACCGCTGCCGAATATTTAAACACCCTCCTACTTGCAAAACAATTGCGTACACAGAAGCACACTTATTTCCCACGCACACATCGGTTCCTTGCTTATATATGTGCTAAAGCTTTTTGTCTCTTTCGCACTCGAGGTGGGAGAGGTTAGAATCCACGGAGACGACAGGCAGAGAACACACAAACGCACAACACACGGGTACAACGCGCACTAACGAAAACGTGCCGTTCTCTCTTCTCTGCCTCCCTGGTCTGGCTTTTCAGGCTCTCTCCCTACGTGTGCCGATTATTAGCCCTGGAGGGGGAACGGAGAGACTGAGAATTGAGAGAGGAGCTGCGCAGCGAGCGCGATGCCGAGACTGCCGACGAGTGTCGACCGCCACAACGAGAGGTTCTGAGTTTGCGCCTGCGCGAGGAAAACTGGCTTGTGGCGCTTGTGCGCTATGCCCGTGACGTCTGCGTCCCCCCGGTGCGTTTTATTGACGGTAATGCTGACGGAGTTTCTGATCCTCTCGAGATCGAAGATGCTGGGTACTTATATATCCGTGTATTAATAGCCGTATCCCATTTATTTTTTAAATCGTCGTCGTTAAAATGTATTTCAGTTTGTAACGGGGAGAGGAATTGATTTTTTGTAAATTCAAGCAGTCTTCATTTGGAAATGGCAAACTCAAATAAATACAATATTAAAATTGTTTTAATCTTTTATCTCTTTCTCTACTGTCCCCAGAGTTTTGTCTGCTCGGCTTGCCCAGCGTGACGTCTGTAAAGTTTTCTGCTCAGGGCCATCGCGTACTGCGCATGCGCCTGTGTAGTGTTGAAAAAAATATGCTTACAGTGGGAAATTTGAGTAAGTAGTCTTTTATGATTGCAACTAATTAAATTCAATTTCTTTTGTTGAAGACAGGCACTCTCATAAATACTTATTATCTTCTAAGCTTGTTAAGCTAAACCTTTACAAATTATTAACTGTAAAATGAAATGCTGAATAATTGTGTTTGTCTGCATTTCGACTGGGACAACAGTAATTTAAAAAACTAACAACAGTAATTTAACGTGTGTTTAAAGATTCTTTTGTGCAAAGAAAGAAATCCGAGAGAAAAAAGTAAAGAAAGAAATAAAAGTATCAATTTATAAGTTGTCTAGTTTCCCTTGCTCTTAGTTTACTCTGCTGCTTCTATTTGCAAAGTTGTTAAGCTTTAAAACTTGATTAACGCGTTTCCAAACACGTTTTTGCGTCAGTGCAACTTTCCAGTCACAGATTTAAGGAGATCTAGTAAATTGTTTCTCTTTTTACATTAATGAAAATGAGACTACAAAAATATCATTGTATTGAAAATCTAATTGAAAACAATATTGTCAGTCTTTCTTGAAAGAAACAAAGTTAAGAACAAACAATAAGTGATTATATTTAGTTTTATTTACTTCAAGAAGCCAAGTGTGAATGACCGTGATAGAAATTGTACCAAAAAAAATTGGACGGTTCGCTGTGAGTTTGGCAAGGGGCTTTGGATAAAAGTTTCAGCAAGAAGAATTAGTGAAATTTCGACGAAACCTGCATTACCGTCTGAAAAAAATTGTAATGAATTTGAGTCAGTTAAATGAAGGGTAGTTCTTCGTATAAGCATCTTTCTGACTTCAAACAGAAAATAATAAATAGAACTAATTGCCGAGTTCAGATTCTAAATAGCTTCTACACGCAGCAGTTATAAAATCTTGTACTTTGCTAAAAATAATCATAATTTTTCTGAAAAATTAGTGCACTGATATTCTAAAAGAACAAATTGAAAATGGAGTTTACGCGCAATTAAAATACGCATTTAACTTATACGACTTTAGCTTTAATTTTATTGATATATCTTCCCTACTAAAAAAAACTGACCTGCATGCTCTATTGGAAAATATCATGTGAAATCCAACGGAAAACGGAAAATCCAACGGAATTCCATCGGATTCCTATGGAAATCCATCGGAATCCAGTGCAATCCAACTAATATTTTCAATAGGGTCTACTCGTTGACAAATTAAAGAGACTCATTTCTTATTTTCCAATACTGACAAAATTTTTCAGTAAAATTTAATTCACGTGAAAAAAACTACCGTTACGAATCGCAAACGCCGGCACGCAGGGTGGTTGGATAAAATGCTTTGGGAAAGCTCCGAGTTCAGCTGCAGGGCGTCCCAAGCGCATTTTGCCCAACAACCCTAACGGACGGCATCCCATTGGTGCTTGGTACTCATATTGCTGAGCGCCCTCTAAACATTAACGGTCGGTAAGTCATGACGAAATGAATCCTACGAAAATGAAATTCGGAAACTGGGTCTGGGTTTTTTTCACCTTGCTTTGGTTCTCGATCAAGAACGGGGAAAGAGCAACACGTATATCGGACAAAAATTTTTCGAAAAATAGTTGAGAACAATTTTTAGTGCGTAACAGTAAAACTTTACGTGACGTTGAATAAATTTTCTTGAATTAAAACGATCATTTTTAACGAAAGCACGCCTCAAATTACCTAGAATATTGCAAAGTCCTGCGATTGTAGTTTTTACCGAAAAATTCTCTGTTTATTTCTACTCTACCTCCCTCTATTACTTACAAGGAGCGAGTGTATGACGTTTGGGTAATGGATTTTCCTGCAACTTTGGGATACGTTTTCTGATGTTAAAATATGAAGGAAGCCGCGTCCGTTTGGCCGAATGCTTAATTTTTCAAAAGCTATGTGCTCCTAAAAATTTATGAAAAATCGATTTTTGTTTAATCGCTTATAACTTCTCAACTATTAACGGTACAGTATTTTAACTATTGGCATTCGAAAGGTGAGATAAAATCCTATCCATTAAAAAATAGTACCCTTTACTATTCACTTTATTTTACTGAAGCAAGATACAGTTTTAAGGAGTCCTCTCTATTGATAAATAAACTCAATGGCTTCTTTGATTAATCAACTTCCTAAAACCTCTGATTACTCCGTTCAATAGTGAGTGAAAAACTATAATTTTAACAAACAATTTAAAAATAGCTGACCACCTTAAAAATTGTCCTATAGCACGTACATGGCCGTCCCAAGAACTCGACGTCTCATTCAATGGGAGAGTGGTAGTCGCAGGTACTGGAACCGGAACTATTATTAAGATGGCCAGCCATTGATATAATATTTTTTTGTAATATGACGAAATAAAAAATATGAGTATTTATTTTTAATAGAATAATACATTCAATCTACAACTTTTTCTGACATGGCAGTCTTCAGCATGCATGATTTCAAAAAAATATGAAAAAATTTAAACATTTTTTTTTTTAATTTCTTCCTGGCCGACGCTAGGAAGGCTTGAATAAACAATACCGACCTCGCGATGACCCCATCCTTTCTGCTATATTTTACTTTCTTCTGGTAGCTTTGTAGGCGAAAATCTCAAACAGAAGACAGTAAAATAAACAAGGAAAAAACAATGCCCAGTCAGTGGTTCTAGATGAAAGAACCTCGCAAGCCTCGAGCAACGCACTCTACTTGTAGTTACTGGAGCTTTTTCTCCTTTTCTATCTTTTTTTTCTGTATTTCTCTCTATTCGTTTTCATCCCACTCTTTCTTCATCCCTTTTTGAATGTACAGAAAAGATACCTCCAATTTATCGATGATTAATTTTATAAGCTTATTCTAATAGTGGTTGGCTGAGTGTTTTGTTACTGAAGCTAATATTGCATTTTATTAGAAAGGAACGAGACCGCTTACAAAACAGCCGCTTCATTTGTTCAGTCTCGTATTTTTATTATAAGTTAATTATTTTAATGTTAATTAGTTCCCTTGCGCAAAAAATTTTTTTCGATCTTTTGAATTAGAATCGAGTTCTCCATCCAACATAGAAAATGGAATATTTATCTTTTTCATTGAACACAGGCTTTCATAATGTAATTTATTTACCAGATTAGGATTATTTTTTTTGCTTTCTCTGCTCAACAAAGGGCTTATAAATTAAGAAGATGCTCTTCAGTGCGTGAAGTGTAACACACTTATTTTTTAGAACTTCTGTTTACTAACGTGCTACAAACCCTTTGAACCTTTTAAAGATGGGTCTTTTAAAAAATTTCATAAAGGCTTATTAAAATCGATTCCTTTCTTCATCGGAGAACTATAGATCTGCATCGCCTATACCATCTGATTATTCCGAAAATTTAAACTTTCTTATTGGAAATTTAAAGGAGAAAATAAAGGAACGAGCATAAGTAAGAGTATCGCGAAGATCAATCAATCTCTTTAAGCTACGTGGCGATTTTAATATTCGTATAAGGTCGCTTCGTACAACGACCATAAGGAGGGGAACCACTTAATACCAAGACCTACGCCAACACCTTATAGCAATTATTACTGCCCCAACTCTACGATTTTCATTTTAAAAACTACAGCCTGGATACTATACTACCTGATGCCTACTCTTTTATTCAGTTGCAACGATCTTTCAACAGGACTTAAATGACAATGTGCGGACTTCGGTTAACCATTCACAGTAGAGCTTTTCAGGTATTATTACAAAAAATACGATACAAAGCATTTTAATCTTTCAAGATATCCCAATAATTTTAAGATGAAGATATCCCAAAATTTTGATGTGATGTAGCAAAACTAATATGATCAGATTCGTTATAAGCAGATCAGAATACATGTACAAATGTATGGTAGTCTAATCTACGGCGTAGACCAATAAATTTAATTATAAAAAGTTCAAAAATTAAAATATTATTGATGCTCTTTTTAAGATTAATATATTGCGTTGAGACGATAAAATTAAGATTAATATATTGCGTTGAGACGATAAAACTTAATTTTCTGTAATGTTTTCAAAAACTTTCTATTTGGTAGGGTAAAAACGTTTATTATATAACACATTTTAATCTAAAAATATATCCATTTTTGAAACGTTTCTTTAATAGATAGCAAAGTTACTATTTATTAAAATTGCGTTAAATTAAATATATATATATATATATTATAGCTTATAATTATTTAGTATTTTTTATTAATTTTGGTATAATATTTTTTTTAGAACAAAATTTATTCATTTCAAAAATACAACTCGTTATACAACAAAATATTCCAGAAAAATAGTTTTTTAATTAAAATTTTAATGTCAGTAATGATAAACATCATATGTTTATTTTAGAAAAGCATTGCATAACCTTCACCAATACTTTTTTAAACCGAACTTCTACTACAATCCTACACGAAGGTATATATAAATTAATTTTAGATACGCGTCTTGTCGTCCGCATTCTAGCAAATAATTAAATCGAATCGACGCATTTTCCTTTAATTCGAAAAGAGTTTTTTTTTAGCCCTTAGGCAGCAGTTTAAACTTTATTCTCCTTAGCTTTGTATAAATAGGCGCGCGATAAATTGCCGAAATCGCACCAACATTTATAGATTCAGCGATATCTAATTCGGTGATCGGTCGCGGCAATTCGTGGGAATGCCAAAATTGGTCTTGAGCTAGAACAATGAGAAATGGAGAGGGAGAGGCGCAAGCGTTCTATAAATCAGGCTAACTATACTCGCGAAACACTTCTTCTCTACCCCGCACTAAATGCGTTCGCGAACCGGGGAGGTGCAATGTCTCTTCTTTTCTTTCTCTTTATACTTCTTCTTTGTGCGCGGCGAATGACGATCCGCTCGAGCCGATTCGGGACTGAGTGACGTAAAATACTTTTCAATAAAACGATACTCTCCTTTCTTACTTCTTAAACTAATTTAAACCGACGTTCCTGTTTTTCTGCATGCATCATATGAATGTTATATAGTTTGGATCGAGCTTTAAAAAATAAAATAATTTTAAACTAATTTTAAACTAATTTAATTAAAGTACTAAACCAATTGAATTCAATAGAGTGGAAAATTCTAAGTCGTGTACGTCTGTCTGATTGAAAATTGAATATTTAAACCAAAAAAATGCGACAGGGGTGAGGAAGCGCTCGATCCCCACCAAACGTAACGCCTCTCCTCCAGCCGTTCTCTGTCGCTGCGCCCTCATTGGTTTAATTGTTCAATTTTCAATTGCCCATATCTGTGCACTGAATTACCGGACCGGAAAATCTTGGGCAGACTTATGCCTTAGAATTTGTGTCTGCCCAATGGTACCGATGTAATATGATGATTTTTGAACACCTTGTATATATTTATTCAATTATCTACTTAAATAAATAAATGCCAGATTCTATTCAACTACAAACCTTCTGGCGTTATTACTAATTGCTACTTGTTTATCACCCAAGCGGACGTAGTTGAACACTCATTTTTTTGTAAAACAAAAAAATATCAACATAATCTGCGATTCTATGTGTAAAAAACGATTGATAAAAGGTTATTAGATGATCCGTTTCTCAGACAAGTGAAATTTTTAACCGCACGCATCTAATTTTAAACAGATACGAAAACTTGTTTTAAAAAAAATAAGTCTCCAATCCCGGTAGAATATTGCCCACCCGTGCTGGCCGGTAATTCAATCGTTGGCCAGCTTTCAATGGCTAACTTTGTTGGAGAAGCGCTGGCCAACGAACGCGCATGTATGATGTTATATCGTGTCGGGTCGGCACTACTGCGCAAAAAACTGCGCGCGCCGCGCACGTCGCCTCGCGCGGTGCAATTATAACCTAAAAATATTTGAACGTAAAACACTTTATTTGTAAATAATATTTATAAATTGAAATAATCTTACTAGTTACTTTTATCAGTGAATCAGTGGCGATTATTTTCTATAATTGGGAAAACAATTGATTATTTAAGTTTCGTTTAAATACAAATTTAGGCTGCTTCTTGAGTAGAAAGTGATAAAATAAACAATCAGTGTTGGACAATTAAAACTGACAATCGGCGATTCTGCCATGTAACTACGTCCGTTTAGGTGATGAATGAATGAGATAAAGGAGAGTATTTGTTTACTTTCATCAACGGATTGGCTTTTCAAGGTTGTAATTAATGATGTCTCTGTAAAAGGTTTGTGAAAAAAAGTTTTTATTTATACACTTGATGTAATGATGTTGTGAAGTAGAGAAGGGTGTCCCAGTCTCGCCTCGTAGCTAGCATTTCAGATGCTGAATTTCGTTATAATCTTAACCTCATGCTAAAACACATGTTCGTCCAAAATAGCTGTTCCTCATAGAGAAATCTTTGTACAGCTAAAAAGCTTTTTTTCCCGTTATTGACTAATAAGCACTTATTTAGGTTCAGAGAGTCTAAAAAAGTACTTTTTAAAAAATGTATATGTGCATGAACGATTTTTCCACATAAATCGACCTTTTTGGCATTTTGAAATGTTGTGCATATAATGAATGTACATGTCATAAAAAATATCGTGAAAAAAGAAAGAAAGGTCTGACTGCTGGTAAAAGTACTCGAAACAAAACCAAATTCTTATTCAAAGACTTGGATGACTGTTAAAGTTCTATGCATGAAAAATATTTATCTTATTTTTCAGCTAAATTATGTTCAGTTCGTTCAGTTATCCAGACTTATTCTAACCCTCATGTGAGTTTAGCTTTTAAGAGATCATTTGCAATGAAGTTTACAAGATCAACTATTCTCTGTTATCTAAATCTAATCTAAAAAGGTTTAATTTCTTATGACTTATCATTTAGATCCGCTGACAGAACTCATACTTTAATTTTTGTTCAATTTTTTAACCATTCATGATATAATTGTGTGCTTGTTTCTTATACTCTAGCTATTTCAAATTGATATTGACTATAAGCGGTATTCTCATCATTTAACGTTTTCTAAAAAGCTAGTTATTTGTATCAAAACGTTGGTTTTTTGTTGAAAAATAAAAGTTTGATAACCGGATATCTGCAGCGACAAGTAAAAATTCTTTCTGCACCTTTAATCTTAACGCAGCAGCCAGTAGAAGCATTATCAAATTTATAGATCGTATTTAGAATACCGAACGGCTCTTTTCGCGACCCGTACAGCTTACTTGATCCTGTTACCTTCACTGAATGCACTACTAAATCCTAATAAATCATTTTGTTACATAATTTGGAGCTCTTCGTGTCAACAAAATAAATTTACGCTGTTACTTACTGTTTAAAAGTAGAAGCGAATTAAGACGTTTGATGCACATTAACTCACCTGCAATACAAAAAATTAAAAATTATTTTTATTTGATCTACATTGCTAAACAAGTTTTTTTATTTCAACTAACAAGCGGAATACCAACCCACCGGATCACGAATCTCGGTAAAATTGCAGTATGTTACTCCTTAACCGAAAAAAAGAAGACACGTGTCTCAACGTTTATTCACATGGGCCTTAGTAACAAAGTTATGTATTTTTTTTAAATCTAGATGAAATCTGTGTTTATAAAAATTAAAATATCTCTGTAACTAAAAATGTTAGCCTATAAAAATGTTAGCCCCGAACAAAAATTTAAAAGAAAGTATGAAGCAAGAGATTTGATTTGAGAGTTTAGTTAAATTAAAAAATATTCATTCGTTCCAAAGTTATGCTACTTTAAATAACGTCTTTAAAATCACAAAAATAATCAACTGGAATTTCCGCTTTAAAAATATACGTTAGTTTTTGGTATTACTTTAACTGTACATAACTTTAGAATGAATGAATAGAATTGTCAAAAAAAAATGCATAACTTAGACACGTGTCTTCTTTTTGTGGCTAAGGAGTAACATGCTGCAATTTTATGAAGATCCGTGATCCGGTGGGTTCATACCGAGGTTCATACTCCCCTTGTATAAGTAAAATATTACGAAATATCGTTAATGATTTATGAATTTAACGAATTTATTTTTAAGCGAATTAAAAATTTTTCCTTAATAGGAATTTTAAAAATTCATAGCAAATATTTAGTATAAACTTTTCAGTAATTTTTCATATTAATGTATTTCTTATATATTCCTGAAAAACTGTAGTTAAAATATTTGTGCTATCGTGTATATATAAAATTATATATTTAAAGCTTCATTAGTCGGACTTTATTTTTAATTAGATATAAGCATTCATTTCGTTGAATGCAAATGCTTCTAAAAAATAAGAATAGGATACTTTGCGCTTTTACTGTCTTTTTTTTTTTTTTTAAGTAATTTGCACGTGCAACATTTTTCCATTTTCTTTGTTTTTTTCGCTGGACTTTAATATTGGAATTATGAACCGTTTCTATGATGAAAAACATCTCATTGCTCAAATGGTGTTATAGCTTTATCGGATAATGGTTTTAGATACACGTTAAAAATTAAATTTGCCCTAGGCTTGTGTTCTTGTTTTGTTTATTTTTTAAAAATTTTATGTTTTATATACGCATCCTTTATATTAAAATTTATGCTTGAATTTTAACTGCTTCATATACTTCTATGGATTTTAACAATCTAAGAGAATCCGGAACTTTATAATATTATCTTTCAGAGATTGTAGAAAGACATTTTTACCTATCAATTGAATTTTCTCGGGTAATTTAATATTTAATCGATAATTAATAAAGTATAAATATGTAATGTGATAAACTGAAAGAGTATTAAGATGTAAGAGTATTATGATGCTTTAACGTTTGATGAATATAAGTATATATACCTAATTGCGCCGGGATACTTTTATTTCGTGGTATTATCGCATTTTGCAATAAACTCAGATTCTTTTCTTTATTCCACTATCGATCCTCATTTCATATAGCTAATTCTACGAACAGGAGATAAGGGAGAAAAGTAAAGGTTGACGTGTATATATATATATATATATATAGAGGGAGTAGAAAGCACGTAGAGAAAGGGAGAAAGAGAAAGACGAATAGACGAATAGACACATACGCCGTACCCTTTAGGCATTGTTTGACGAGCGAGAAGCTATTGCATAGAGATTAATTAATCCACGCTCCAGTTAACGAAAATTGAATTTGAATTGTCGACCAGGAAGTTTACCTTGCAATTTGCGGCGCTTACGCCTATAAATAGAAACACCGACTTTTCCCTGCACCTTTTTTCTTCAGTTACATTTCGAACTAACTTTTTTTAACTGGATTACGTAACAATTTCACAAGTCGCGGGGAAATTCCGTTTTTTTTATTTTATTAAAGTGATACAAGTTGAGATGTAGATTCAAAAGTGAAAACTGTGTAACTGTAGTCTTTCAATGTCAAAAGTGCAAGTTAGTACGTTAGTTCGTGCACTAGTAATTATTTTGTACGTTAACAATATATCGCTTTCCAAGCTTAGTACATGAAATTCGGCTTTTCGTACCTGCTTAACATGCGCAAAGTCGAATTTTTCCCATCTGCCTAAAGATGGTAGGTGCGCAAACGTTCGACATCCGGTATTGGATAACGCAGGTCGAAATAGTTTAAGCTCAAAGACCGTACTATAGATAACTCCAGATTGTCGGTATCAATCGGTGTGCTAAATCCGAATCTGTCTTCCGTTTTTCGTCCTAATTTTGGGATATCCGAACCTCGAGGGGACAAAATCAAGTTTTTACGAATAATTGAGGTTTTATGACGCGTACAGAAATTTTTTGCACTTTATCGTTTATAACATCGGAGAACATTGATTTTCCCATTTTTCAATTCCCATTTTTAATAGTTCGGAAACGACTTCCTTTGACAGAGATATGGCTCGCAGAAGAATTTAATATTAACGAAAGTAGGGCGATGTAGGATATCATTGAAGGAAGCGAAAGAATTCCAATGCTCGAATAATTCTAAAACCACGAAGTTTCAAAAAAATCCAATCCATTATCCCGATACCCATAATCCATAAACTCATCAATTTGAATTTCAAAACTTTTAACTGTATAGAAAAATCCTCAATCTCTATTTTTAAGTTCGAAATACAGATCTTCAAAATTTGCAGTCTCAAAATCCGAAACTTCAAAATCAATGAAACAAGAACTTATATAATCCCAAAAATGTTTGTCAAATCGAGTAGCCTGAAAACCGAGAAATCTGTAAAGTCAGAAAAATTACCCAAAAGTATGATATTTCTTGCATTTTTGCCATTAGAAGTTATTGTTTGATTTTTAATCAAAACTGTTTTTCGATGTGAAAGTTAGAAGAGCGGTAATCAAACGTAAAAATAGTTTTAAGGAAGCAATTCTTATTCGTTTGGAGGAATGTAGAAAGTTTAAACCTTCTACCTGAGCTAAGTCCACACGATACATTTAAAAATAAGATCCGTAACAATTTCTTTGTCTTCGCCACTCAACCTATAGCTGTCATTGTATCGTCACTACGCTGACGCTCTATTTTAATCAGATGCTAGACGTCTTGGTGCGGCCCTTCACCTTAACAATATTCATAGCTCACTTCTGGTTGGCTTTCTTAGTTGCTTTAAATCATATCAAGAATCATTAAGACAAATATTTAGTGTTCTTAAAACCGTTTACTTTGGCTTATTCGTGGTTCGAATTGTTTTTGAAATAGCTTTATAGCGCTGTAATTACAACGATCGAGATGAGCGATGGGCTGTCAAAATTTTTATTCCCTTTTTTTTGAGCTAACTTCCACTTACATTGCGCCGTAATAAGCTTGAAAACGGCAAGCTTTACTTTCAAAATGAGAGACGCGTCACTGCGCATAGCGAAACATTTATTTAAGAAAGTAATTTCAGGTAAAGGGCGTCAACTGTGCAGATCTATAACGCATAGACGCGTCCACGGATATTGAATAGCAGATAGCCACTCGTTCGTCCGATATGAGGTTGGCTTCCCATTATTGGATGAGGCCTTATCACTGCTCGCGCTAACAGAATCCCTTTAATACCAATACCCCTTTACTCGTTCCATTCCGTTTACAGTGTGTAGTTTCTTAAGTTTTCTGTTTTTTTTAATAATATATTGGGAGTCTGGACATTGTGATTTTGGATAAAAATGTAAGAGCAGCGCTTATATGGGTCCTTTCGAATTTCGATATTTTCTCAGCACCTTCGTAATAAGCAACTCTAAAACCTTTAAGGCAGATTTTTATTAAAATTTTTGAAATTTTACACCAATTTAATATTGACACCAGTTACAATTAATTACTTAATTACTATAAATTACATCCATTAATTATCGTTCTGCTGTTCGCCTGAATTGCGGGCTGTTCGAAACTGGGAATTCGCTCCTAAAGAGAAAATCAGCTGTACGTGAACTTCGAAAACGGTCGTACCCATCCAGTACGTGACCGCACCCAACGCTGCACTTAACTTTTTTGACGGCTGGCTGCAGAGAACCGGTGCGCTCAGCCTGATGTGTGTCCGTTCGCTGAACCTGTCCTTCATTCGCAGCGCGCAACAGTCGATTCGCGTTAACCTCACCTACGAATCTGACACGTCCCTGAGCGCAACGTAGGTTAAGGATTCGAATGATCGCACTATTACCGTAGTCCCCGGTCTTCGAATCAACGGTTTTGTCGTTACAGGAATGCTGATCTAAAGCTGCGTGCGGTGAAAATTTGTTGCTGTGATTCTTGCTTTTTTTCTTGTTTTGAACCCACGCCGCAAAGATAAAACAATATGGGAATGAACTTTGTTTTATCGAAATCGGTCAAGTACTACTTGAACTGTAAAATTTTACGGACATTCATACCGATATTTTCCAAAAATATAAATGTCACAAAACATTTCCTATCTTGTAATTCAGTTTTTGATATAAAAAATTCATACAATATGATGTTAATGTTGTACAATACTCGTCAAAGTGTAAAATTTGTCCCATTCTAATTGACCAAATGTCAAATAATCTCTCTTTTTAAGAAAGGAATATAATGTGAATTTTGGGTTTTTAATATGTATGTAAAACTTATTCAATTTGGCGTCTAAAGAAGATCCCATAGATTTTTTCGAATAATAAACACTTAATAATCCAACACTTGTTCGGTTTCATAATTGTACGTAAAAATTGCATGAATTACAGTCCCGCTTTTCATATTCTCGCATGCCGGGGCCGACTTGTTTTTTGAGTTCAAGTTTGTCACATGTATGCAAACGTGCAATCTACAAACTTTGGAACACATACACATTTATTGTCCTCAATTCTCGTTTCACTAAACAGACTTTGACAAAGAATAGATAAAATTATAGTTTATTTAATCATTCTGTCTTGTATGTATCATCTAATAGTTTATAAACTAAATTTTTGTATATAAAGAAAAAGAGAAAGAGAAAAGTATGCGAGAGATATAGAAGGGAAAGAAAGAAAGAGAGTGAGAAAAAGAGAGACAGTCCGAGAGAGAGAGAGAGAGAGAGAGGGAGAGAGAGAGAGAGAGAGAGAGAGAGAGAGAGAGAGAGAGAGAAAGAGAGAGAGAGAGAGAAAGGACGGCACAGAAAGAGATGCAGTATGCAAAATTTTGCTTGACTCTTTCGGTCCATGTTTCGGCTGGCATGCGTCTATTTTTGTCGTTGAGTTATTAACATCTTGGCGTTGTCCGAAGTAGCAAGATAGTGCTTTGCATGCCCATCGTACAAACGTCGTCTCACTTGCCGGCCGTACATAATAATAGATGCACCGGCGACCCTCGACCTTATGTGCTCGCCTCGATTCTATAAGATACGGTTTAAGGCACCTGACGTTTCTCATGCATTCCCGTGCGAAGAGTTTTAGACCGAGTGAATAGGCGTTACTTCACTAGAGACCGCGAATAAAATTTTTGACGAATGATTGCTCTTATCTTGAATTTGAATTTTGAATGAAACGCTATAAAATAAAAAAACGAAGCAATCTTACAAAATTTTTTTGGCCTCATCATCTAAGAATTGGTTTAATAGATTCTGGGATCTAGGGTACGACGAATGCACATACACAGATGAATTTATCCAGAAAAAAATGTCAAAAATAATAGATTTGTGGAGTTCTTACTGTACTGCCGCTAGAGGGCTTTCTATAACCTGCAAGTGACCAGATTAGCTTATGATTACTGTATAAGAAAATTCTAGATTTTAAGATTTAAAACTGTCTTTAGCAAAATTAGCTAGAAACCATATAAAAATGGTATATGCTTCTCAACGAATTCTCAATTCTCAACAAAAACTATGTAGAGCGTAATACTCAGATCCCATCACCGGCAATCCTCGGAGGCATTTTTCTTTAAGCGAATTTATACCTTGTGACAAGCACAGGACAGCGCCTCAAGTCTGTCAAGCAACCGAGAGAGAAAGAGAGAGGCACAGAATGGGGTAGCGCGACAGCGAGGGAGAGTATACGCTCCGCGTCTGCGTATAGCTCGACTTTTACCGTGCTGCTGCCTGGCGACGTAGAACCTCCTCTTACATGCAGCTTTAAAGTGATAAGGCGGCGCGCAGACTCCGCCTGGCGAGCCTCGACTCCTGAATGCGCTAGTTAAGCGGCCTTTCGCCTGGAAGAAAGAGGCCCTTATTTCAAATGCCCCCGAGAAGAGCCTCGTGTCTACCCTAAATCTGGTACCTGGTTCTGCTCTCACCGGATTCCGATTTGCTTGGACTTCGGGTCTTTTCACACTGTACGCATTACAGGCGACAACTACCTTGCATTCTGGTGCACGAGCTTCGGGTGTTCCTGAACAGCACGTCTTGTTAGACAGCTTTGTCGAGTAACACGTAATTCGGTGTATTCGTTAATACGTCCTACCATATTCTCATTCTGAGAAACGATCGCGTGCACAATCTTCAGAAGCATGCGACCTATTATAATTGTCGCTTTTAAGGTTGTTTTCTGCAAGCTTTAATTTTCAGAGGTTGGCCGTGTGACCCACAGGTCGAAGAGGGCCATGAATTTTCATGGGATGAAATATGCAGACTGTAAGGGCTAAGCTTTTGTAACTTCAAACACTGGGACGCATGCAGTCTCAGTTTTGAAAGTATGTTTTATTCAGTTTTATTCGTGCACGATGGAGAATAAATAAAAACGATGCAAGTTACGCCGGAAAGAGGGAACGAGAAATAAAAAATTAAACATCCATATGAATGAGTTTCGCGAAGCAAACAGAAGTGAAGAAATGGTTGAAAATACTTCAGACACTGAAACCGAAAGTGAACGTCTGAAATACTGATAAAAGAAAAAGAAAAAACTCAAAGAGAAATTCACATATAGTTATTTCGTAGTATCGCAGATTGAGGGCACTGAAGAACTGAAAATACTCGTGAATACGCTAATCTAAAGCAGAATAACCTTTGTATAAAAGTTTTCAAACAATTTCATTTACGTAGTAAAAAATTACAGCTAAGCCGAGAGAACACAAACAGAAGAACTACAATTACAACATGTAGACAAGTGAAGATCAGCTTGCTCTTAATGGACTTAGCTTGCTGGTAGACCATCTGACTCATGAGTAGGCACCCTTGGTTCTAGACCTAGGGTACTATATATGACTTTTAATAAATATCTCTAAAAAAATTATTTTTAATGTAGGATTGTTGCAGAAAACCATCATCGTGTATTACATTTCACGAATACTAAATACCAATAAATAATTTTATACAATAAATGTTTATATATACATTAATTAAATAATGAGATAAGGTGCAAAAATAGTATATAGTGTACCCTATAACCAAAATTAGTCAATAATAATTGTTAACTTGGCAAAGAGCAATCGTACGATTAAAAGTATCCATTCATTCATTTATGCGAAGAAAACTTAATCTTTAAAGCTACGGAAAAAAACATTTCTTCTATTTTGTTAAGAAACCATCTGAACTATCGCCAACGTTGCATGGATGTTCGCGCATCCTGCAAGCTCCGACCGCGCCCACAGTGTGGTTTAAATTTTATATATTCTTCGTAAATTCTTAAAAGAAAAATTTATAACTGGAGATGCATCCTGGAAATTCGATTACGTTCACTTGGAATCGATAGGTTACGTTCAAAACTGGTCAATTTTATGTAAAAGTTTGTTCTGATTTGGGATGATATATGTAATTTCTTGCAAAAGAAAATGAATAAGCGGAAGCACGACATAAAAAAATGATTCTATTGCCATCCGTTAAATCCTATTTAACGGAGTCCACATTTGGATTTTAAGATGAATTAAAAAATCCTTCTTTTTGAAGAATGACAGTTGGAGCTATTCCAAGTAAGCTTATTAATTAGTTATGATACTCCAAACCCCTAGCAGACTTAGACAAATCAATCAAAAAATCGATAAATATCTATCAGAAAATATAATACGTCTTTCCGTTCGGTCATGCCTGCAAATCGATACGTCTGTAGTTGACGCATTAAATCAATATTTTTTGAGTTTTAATAATTTTTATTTTTCGTTGATATTAATATTATTAATACGTATATGTAAAATGGATTATTTTTAGTTTCGTATTGAAATGTGAAATTTAATCTGCGCAATTGAGTAATCTAATCTGGCTAAAAGTGAATACTCCCTTGGAGGCATAATAAACACCATTAACGGATATTTCAGTTACACAACATCCTAAACCAGCCCCTCGTGAATCTGTGTAAGCTAGCCCCTGTCAATACTCACCCAAAAAGGTCGATAAAACAGAATCTTATAAAAAATTTAAATATTCGACAAGTCGTTTGTCCAGACCGTAGGAATCATTAACCCCTCTGTGCACTATGACGAGATATCCCGTCATGAAATGTATTTGTTTCCCGTATAATAGCTTAATAATAGCTGAGCATCTACTATAGCTATCAAGTATGCATGCAGGTGGATTAATTTCGAAGACATCCTCAATTTCACATCTTGCATAGAAATAATCCTATCAAGTGTATAATTTAAAGATATTAATAAGTAAATAGTATTGGTATTTTTCACGACTTAAGTGCATGATTTTATTGCAAGTTCAATGTTAAAATCATTACCGCTCAAGCAGACAGGATACTTACTTTTTTAAAGACAAGTCTTCATAAATATTTTGAATTAGATAAAGTGAAAATTTTCGCTTGCCTGAATAATCGATCATCGATAACTTTCTATCACCCCACTTTACGCATGTTAATGTGCAGATTATGGTGAAATCTGTTACAGAACAAAAATCAGTGTTCAACTAGGTTTGTCCACTTGGAGGTGAATGAGTCAAATTAAATCTAATTGAGTTAAATCATATATTGCTGAATTCGGTATTTAATTGTAGTTGTAAAAAAAGAAAACATTTTTTATCTTAACAATCAATTGATTATTAAGCCTAAATTAAATTTAATCGAAAAAACTATTATTTATAAAATACTTCCCTTTTAACTTGTATGTTATTAAGATAACAGTTTTCCATTTTAAAATATTTTTTTCTTCTTTAAAATACAAAACTTCAACCCAAAGAAACAAATTTAAAAAATTTAATCGCATTTTTAACTATTTCCGGGATATCAGTTTAAATCAAACACAGTTATTATCTATTTAAATTCTGCATTAAAAAGAAAAAAATAATAAGCTATAACTAGCCAATTGCACTTTGGGATTGATTTACGATCACGAATTATACTATTCCTTATCGAGATTATCTCAAGATTATGTAGACCTTCTGATGAGAGGCAATTCATTCAAAGATCACGAGACTTGAAAATTATCTAACTTATTGATACTTTTTCTTTATTTAGTCATTTAGAAGCCCATTGTCTAGAAGGAAATTGAAAACGTTCACATTTCAAATCCCACCCTCAACCATTGATCTATCTTGTGTAAGAATTGTAGTAGTATTTTTTCTTCACACGGTTTCACAATGTAATGCATATATGTACACGTAGTTACTACTTATCACATTCTTTTTCATAAAATAATAGTATTACAATGTTTTACAATTAAAATTATTAAATAACTATATCACTGCAAGGCAGAGAATATTACTTAAAATGTTATTGGAGGCATTTTTCCATTATAATATAGAAATTATATTCATTTTTCTTAATTTTTGTGTTAATAAAATAAATTCCTAATTAAATTTGTTTTTAATGAAAATTGTCTAAGCAAAGGTTATAAAATAGCTACTAACATATGTAAAATTACAGATATCTATTCGATCACAATATAAAAGGGAAGAAAACCAATATTTAATGAAGCATTTAAAATTTTTTTAATATTAAGATGTTTAAATTAGACTGTAATAATTCGATAAAATATTTACGTTTGATCGTAGTTGCACATTTAAGACAGCAATCGTCATTAATTTTGCGAACGATTTAAATGAAAGATGGCACGTTCAGAAATAAATCTGTTTTTCACCTCCGATTTACAAAATTCATGATTCTGTAACTTTTTTTAAACCACAAGGAAGAATCATGATTTAGCAGACGATAAACCAGCTTTAAACAACTTACCAGTTATTAGAATCCCATGGAACTCTGCTTCGCGCCTCCTCCTCACTGTCTCTCCACTACAGCACTTCTCTCCGTTATTTCCCTCTCCGCTCCAAATCGTCGCAGAAGATTTAAAAAAACGTTCCTCGTCGACGCGTCGGTTCGTTCGGATACTAGATATTACCAGAGGTACCTTCCGCTTAATCTTGCAAAATTCGCGTGTCTGCGTCGCTGTTGCTAAGGGGTTAAGACGGCAAAAAAAAGGCGCCACGGGGGTAGAGAAGAGAGGAGTAACGTGATCTTGGGGGATGAAGGAACGGGAAGTCGAGAGCGATCGTGGAGAGAAAGACAGAGCCTCGGTTTAAAAATGTGTAACAGAGAGAATGTGTAAAGTGTGTGTGTGTGAGAGAGAGAGACAGAGAGTGGTGATGGTGTATCAGGGCTGGGGGCTGCAACGACACTGAGCAGCCGGCGCATCATGGGTGAGCCCGGCTACCGCGCATCGCCGGTCGCGCATCCGGCGTGCCATTTTTTCTTTTTTTTCGCTACTCTTTCTCTCTCTCTCTCTCTCTCTCTCTTTCTCCCCTTTCTTGAGTTTCCCATCATTTTGCCCAGCATTTTTGGATTTTTTAACGTTGTTTGCACTTCCCGCCTTTTAAAAACTTTGTCTTTTAACTGTGTAGCGCGGTAAGAATTGTACGAGGAGACTGGGTGTAGATGATGCATTATTTTCTATATTTGAAGGTTCTCAAATGTGTAGAAAATTTAAGATAGAATTTTTAAATATTTACTTTTCAGTTTTTATAAATAATCATACAAATTTATTCAAATTCCAAGATTACATTTTTTGAGTATTTATAGTATTAGCTATTTTCATTAGAAATTAAGAAAAATTGACAAAGTTTAGCCATATTCACGAAAAGCTTTCTTGAAAGATTTTGAAAGATTCTTTGACATAAAAAATAGAGTAATTAATGAATAAGCTAATTCTTCTCGGTATTGATTTCGATTAGATTTTTACGTTAGCCAGTTTTGTTACTTCAGAAATGTTTAGGAATTTACTTTGCAATAAAAAGTTGAGCAACAGAGGCGAAAAATCTTTGACAAAAAAAATTCAAAGGCAAACACATGATTTCAATGTATTAAAAAAATTTCTGACTGACAAATCCGAATCTATACCCTCGAAGTTCCAAAATCAGTTTCAATAGAGACTGGAATTGAATCAAGGACCTTAATTCTAATTGCGAGAGCAATATTCTATACAAATTGAATTCTGGTGCGTAGCATTTGCAAGTGTACTACCTATAATCAAGGAGCGTGGCAGTGTCTCGAAGCAAGTATAACAGTACATTACGCAACTAGTGCGCAAAGCCGCTTATTCACTCTCGGTGCACTAACCTGACTTATGCGAGGACTTGTGCGTGAATCAATTTGTGCACGTTGCGTATTCTACTTTTTAACGCGCTGTGCGCAAAACACACCTTTTCGGCTACCTTCGAGCGTGCAATACATTCCCGATCAGAATCATTGTTAGGGCATACATCAGGGCCTGACCCGATGCCTTAAAATAAACTTGTGGCCCTTATAAGGCGTTTAGCGGTGCATTACGTAAGGGCCTGATGTTCTAAG
>UCOL01002617.1:0-24189 GCA_900474335.1 Ormyrus nitidulus | reverse complement strand
CTCGTAAAATTTACTAGAAACTATGGTAATTTTTTAGGATTTTTACAGTCTGTGATCAAATTAAAATGTACTATTGTAATTTTTTCTCGAAAATTTTTCTTCGCGCACAATCGCATGCAATCCCTTCACCGCCTCGCTCGGGATTCACCTCGAAAAAAAAGGGGGCAACAAAACACGCGCGTCCGCTCATCGGGGAGTCGGGGGATAAAAAGCTGCAACAATCAAGACAAATCGATGGTTTCGGCTCTCGGGCGCCAACGGCGTCAGCCGCGGCCCCGACTCGCGTCCGGTCCGCCGGCCGGGAACCGCAATTTCGCCGCGAGCCGCGCGCACCGCAAAATTCCCAGGACTGCGCTTTCGTTCCAACACGTGTCCAGCCGCTCGTCGCTACAACGCGTCCCACCCCCCGGACATCCGCGCGGAAATAGTAAATACAAGCGCATGTTGGTCCCCGGCTCCTCTGAGGATAGGCCGGAGAGAGAGAGGGACACGATCGCGCGTTCGACGACTAACGAGCTTGCAGATCGCGAGAGCTTGTATCGGGGATCGGAGGAGAGAGAGAGGTCTTTTTTTTTTTTGTTACGGTGGATTGTGTTGGGCGCTGCGACTTTTTCCGATTCGTGTCAGAGGAATTGACGAGGAAATCTGGATTGGTGGAATTATTGTAGGCGAGGATTTAGAAAAGCTTTGGGAAAAGCTCGAATTTCGGTATTGAAATGAACATTGCGCAGGAATTCGGACGGAGGATTATAAAAGGCAATTTATTACTTTTGAAGAATTCAGATCTGCAATAAAGTATTTGAGTACGATCTTTGTTGCCTTTAAGGTTGAACTTATACGAGCCATATTTCGTTTTGCGAAAAAACACAGCTGTCTCTCCAAAAATACGATCGCACTAAAAAGCGTTCGTACTTCCAGCCCAACTTTCTGCAAATATAAATTGCAATATCACTTGGTTATTTTAACTTCTAGAATCCGAACGATTCTAAAAAACCGCGTCCACCTCTACGAAAGCAATAGCCACGCATCGCCAATGCCTTCATCCATCCAAGCCGGACCTTCTCGCCTAATCATCCCACTGACGTCTCATTCACCCGCCACTCGACGTGTTCTTTAAGACCGGGAGGCGATTTGTCCTCGGCGTCGCCGCCGGAAAAAGGAGAAAGCAGTCGTCGCTCGAAATCCCCGGCAGAGCCTCGCGGAGCCTTTCGGGTCTGATTGATATCCGTCGGTAATCCAGGAGGAGCGGCGGAGGCGACGGCGGCGGCGGCGGTGGAACTCGAGCCCTCCTGAAAATCCAGGCTGTCCTCGGCGTGAAATATGAGCCGCGTCTTCGTCGTCGTCGTCGTCTCTCCCACCTTGGCTCCTCTCACGGGGATTTGGATTGGAGGGCAGAGCAGCGGCGCGGCCCCCGGAGAGAGCCGCTCGATGGAGAGACGAGAGGAAATCAATGCTCGTACTCTTCTCCCTCCTTCTCTCTCTCTCTCTCACTGCCGGCGAGGCGGCGGCGGCGGCGGCGGCGGCTGCTCTCCTCCTACCGCCGCTCCGCTTTCTCATCCTGTCTGGCTGAGCCGTTCTCCTCCTTCTCCCGTTCGCCAATCTCCACCTTCCTCGCTCTCTGATACGAGAGAAACGCTCGCGAAGCGATTTCTTCCTCGCCGCGGCTGTATGGATGGCTGTCGTTAGCGCCGAGCGCGCCATGGGTGGGAATCGATTTACATGTGCTGCCGCGGGGATCTTTGTGGATTGATTTCGACGCGGAGCGCGGCTCTTTGTCACTGACGTATCGCTGGGAGAGTGAGAGAGAGATCGGGGAAAAACTGATGCCGGATGAAGTTGCGGGATGAAGGCTGCGGCAAGTTTGCTTGACGTGCGAGGAGGGAGACAGAGGGAGGGGGAAAGATCTTGGATTATTATTGGAAAATGGTTCCGTGGTAGAAATGTTTAGCATTCAGCTCTCGACTTTCGCGAGGGAATTTGACGATTTTTAAAAAGCCGTCTTTCTATTTTAGAGCTGTCGGTTTTCTGCGAATTCATTTTTTAACGGTTCGTTTATTGAAAGAAAGTAAGATAACCGTTTGAAATGGATATATTCTTCGAATTGAAAAATAATCTTTAAAAAGTGAATTATAACTACGGCTTGTCTTTCATCAAAAAGTTAAATAAACTAGTAGAAGAGGTAAGTGCAGATGGGACTCGAAGCGCTCGAGTTACTAATAACCGAACGAAATTCACACCTCGAAATACGTAAGTTCGCCGCCCGGCAGATCCGCTCTTAATAACACTCCGTCATAATTAAGCCAGCCGCTTATTCGCTATAAATTCTCGATGAATATGCTAATCGCTCCGCCTTCTTCCGGGCACGTCAAAGGGGGAGGCCGAATGAGAACCCCGGCAGGGAACTTAAGACGCCATTACCAGCCGCCGCCCCTAAAACCATATTAAACTCCGGCAAATCTTGAGGGTCTCCTCTCTCTCCCTCTCTCTCTTGTTCGAGGAACGAATGGAAAAGAATTTTTCCGGAGGTGGAGGTCGGGACGGCACTTTGATCGCTTTTCCAACGCCGTCGGAGAAGAAGTTGCGCGAAGAGGCTAACGGCCGGCGCCCTTTTACTACTTTCGACGCGACGGGATTTTTTCGTTCTCTGCTGCCTTACTGCGGGAATTGCTGACTTTCGGGGGGTTTTCGTGGCGGTGTTCTCCCTCGAATGATTTAGTTTTTTATGAATCGGTGTAAGCGGAAAACTGTTGCTGCGGAATATTTTGGTGACTGTTGCTTCGTTAAGGGAAACTTTAGCGCTGCTATTTTTCAGCGTTTTTTCTTTACTGCTTAATGAATTTTAAAGCGATTTTATCGCTTTCGAGATTAACTTTCAAGTTTAATCATCAGATGGTTTCATTTTAATTAAAAAATAAGCTTTCGTTTAGCAAAATAAACGTTTATACTAAAAGTTTATTTAAGCTGTAGATCCATTCTTTTTCGATTCCTTTCCAAGGGAAAATTAGTCTTTGCAGTTAACATAAACGTGCGATCTTTCACGTCTCTTAATCTAAAACAAAATAACAATAGGTATATATACTATTCGATTAATTCTACAGCGAAAATTTTCCAAGCCTTTCATCGAACTAAGAAAAATCGATGGAAGAACCTATTCCGCGAAGGAATCCTCTATAAAATAGCAAGCTCCGCCGTGTCCGTCCAGCGCCAAATCCTCCCCCCGTGGCGTCGTGGGGGGGAGGAAGAAAGCGAAAAAAAGTGCGAATCAGAAAAAGCGAGCAAAAATCCCTCCTTACATCAAGAAAGCAGCGTCTGCAGCAGTGGAACTCCTCTCTTCCTGCCTCCTGCCGCCCCCTCCCCCCGCCTCCGCAAGAGCGCATGTGCAGAGCCGTAAGTGGAATAGCGCGTAAACGTGCGGCCCCGACAACGTGAACGGACTGCAGCCCGGAAAGATAAAGACGGAGGGAGGCAAGCACTGCTGCCGGCGGCGGACGCTTCTTGATTTTTACGAGCCCGTAAATTCCCGAGAGCGGCCTTTCTCTCTCTCTCTCTCTCTCTCTCGCTCTTTCTCTCTGCCTGGAAATTCCCGAGCTTCCACCGTTGCCGCTCCCTTTCCTATATAACCCCCCGGACACGACCACTCGTATACGGAATTTCATCGCAGAGCCGCGCGATTCGCGCGAATAGATTTTCCGGGGGAGCGAGGAGAGAGCCTTGTGTATAGTGATTTTTTTTTTTTCAGGAGGGGAGAGATTTTTGCGATTGCGATTTTTATGCTAGGGATATAATGAAAGCGGGGCGGAGGCGTTTCGGGGTATTGATTTATCTGATTTTCGAGCTTTTTTCGGAGCTTTTCCCAGCTTTTACGATCAGTTTCACTTTTTTTCTCAGGGAAAAGCGAAGGGTTTGCTGGACGTTATTTGGGATTTTATATCGAGGTCGAGCAAATTGTACGAATCTTCCTGTACTGACGGATATACAAGCAGCAATCGAACTTTTTGATTGATTGATAAAAATATCACTTTCTCAGTTGGAAACTAAATTATTCACAATCAATCTCTCATATTAATCCTCTTCAAAGTCCCTGCAATACGCCGAGCGATAGACTTTTTTCCGAATCATATCGCGAAAAAGCGAAATCGCATTTTCATTTCTTCGTTTCGCACATCTTCATCGCGAAAATCATTTATCCAGCGATAATAAAAAAAAAGGTGCACTTAGATATACAAAGGTATCTCCAGATTTGGTCGGAACCGCGGCGAAAGCTCTCATAATTCCCAATCAGCTCTCCTCAGCTCGCTCGCTAACTCATTGTTTATCGATAGCGCCTCTCCGCTCGTCGTTCCCGGGGTAGGTGTATATCCTCCCTCCGACGCTCTCCGACGCTCATAAACGGCGAGTCCATTAAAAGCATCCCTCCACTCACTCTCTCTCTCTCTCTCTTCTCCGCGCAGAGATGGCGCTCCCGCGCGGAGAGCGGCTCTCTCTCCTCGTCGCTATGGTAACGAGGGGTTGGAGCCGCCCCCGGCCGCCAATCAGGGCTCGGCGCTTCTCTCTTTTCGCGGCGGGGGCGGCTGAGATTCTCGCTCGGGAGGAAATCTTGACCGGGCGTGCCCCGAATCCCGGATACCACCTTCCGACGCTTAGAATTAACCCGACGCTGCAGCCCGAGCTGCCGCCCCCGCTGCACTCTTGGCTGCACCGATCGATTTCGTCGATTTATATAGGAGCCGAGATGACGCCGAGGGGCGGGGAGGGGAAGGCAAATCTGGGAGGAGAGGAGCCTGCGATGCTATTTTTCAGCCCGATTTTTCTTGGGGGCCGAGAGCGGCCCGGCTGTATATTGTTTAAATTTACGAGGGAGAGAGGGTTTTTTCCTTTATTGGACGCCCCGACGGGGATGCGGCCGCGCGCGCAGTTGTCACGAATTTCCGTCCGTGTTTTATTCGCCTCTTTTTCCCGCTGGAAAATATAAAGCGCTCGCCGAATAATTTTTTATGCCCCGCAGTTGCAGGAAAGGTCGTAAAGCAAACTGCTTTACTCGTGACTTTATTAATAAAGTGCGAATTTTTGCGGAAAAAAGTGTACATTTTTTTCAGAAGTTGTTTTTTTTTTGTCGGCAGAAAAAGCTTTGGGAGCTGAACGTACTTAATTATTGTTTTTACGGCACATAAAGAATATGTCACGACGTCAAGGTCATTTGTCTCCAATGCATTTGTGACTCTAAAGATTTACGAGCGCGTGAGCCTGTAACTAATTAATTTGAACTTTTTTTTTCTAAGGATTCCTCGAGTTTAATAATCTGCAAGCTCATTGTTGCGGGTCATGATTCCGCAAAAAATGACAATTTACACCCGTTTTCTCGCGCAAAAAAAAACTATCGGAATTTTTCGCAATCCTTCGCTGAAATTTGATTTGAATTAGCAAGAAACAGGCAGAACAATAATTTTCAAAAGTTCAAATTCTATAAAAATCTCTTTTGAAATTGAATCTTGCAATAAATTTACATACAAAATCCTTCTCTTAAAAAAAAATCGCAAAACAAGTCCAACTTCACCCCCACCCAACGATAATCTTTCCGAAATCGACTGCGATCTCTCGACCTAACTCACCACCTTTTCTGTCCTCAGGCGAGAAACCGCACAAGTGCCAGGTGTGCGGCAAGGCGTTCTCCCAGAGCAGCAACCTGATCACCCACTCGCGCAAGCACACGGGCTTTAAGCCGTTCGCCTGCGAGCTCTGCGGCCGGGCGTTCCAGCGCAAGGTGGACCTGCGCCGCCACCGGGAGACCCAGCACGCCGACCTGAGCGGCTCGGGCCCGCCGCCCGGCGCCCACCACCGCTCGCCAATTGGACTCGCGGCGGCCGCCGTCGCGGCAGCAGCCGCCGCCGGCAACAACCCGACGATCCTGCAGTAGAGAGGCAGCCGCGCGAGAGGACAACTTCCGACCTGGGACTCTTGGGGGGAGGGATGAACTTTTGTACAGATTTTTTTGTTAAATTCGACGGTGCTCTCGCTTTGGAAGATTGAGCGCGAAATGTTTTTTCGTTTCGAGTGACTGGATGTTCAGTGTTTTGTCGATAATTTCGGGGAAGGGAAATCGAGCATTCCAAAAGACGCTGGGAACTGTCTAATTTTTGTTAAACTACGTAGCCAGAGATGTTCGAATGCGCGTACTTCAGTGTAATTTAGAAACTTTCCAGGTCGGATTGTAAAATACGTATTAGGAATGCGTGTCGTTCATATACGTAATACTGCATTATCTTCTTATTTGGGATCTTGAATATTCGATACCTATAATTTTATGCGTTGAAATTTTCGTTACAATATTGTATTTATTACTTAAAATCTGAGATTTAATTTTACCTCATAAGGAGATAATGTATAATATTAATTGTTGAGCAATGTACGAGGAGTGAAACGTGCGAAATTTGCATAAAATTTAACGATTGTCTTTTGTAAAAACAAGTTCGTGAAACTTTCAAAAATTGTACGTTTCCTTCCTCGTGCAGTTAATCGAACTCTGCATTCGCGCAAAACTCACTAGAATTGTACAGAATCACTTAAAGACTCTTAAATACTGTAAGAAAAGTAGTGTAATTTAACTTGTCAATTCACGAATAAAAAAAAACCGACGCTGACTTGAATGAAATCTGTATAGTTATCGTAAACGCGCCGGGAGAAGCGACTCTCGGCCCCTTAGACAAAGAAGCAAAAGAAACAGCGAGAAAGTCAAATTATAACGAGGCTTGTATACCCTTCAGTGCAATCGACTCTGTCGAGTCTTTCGTTTTTTCGCGTCAAAAAAAAAAGAAGCAGAAAAACTTTTTTCATCGTTCGTTGTTATTTAGTACTTAAGAGAACGTAGAGAACGAGACGGGGGAGAGGGGGGGAGTCTATTTATTTAGCGCGTGCGAAGCTTTGCGTAATTAAAAGAAAAGCGATTGTTTTAGGAAAAAAAAAAGAAGAAAAGCACGACTTAGCATATCCTCGTCGATCAATGCTTGCTCTCTGAGAACAAGATATTCGAGTGTGACCAAATACCGTTGTAAATACTTATGTGTAGTCTGTATATCTATTACTAAGTAGACCGTAAGCCTATAAATATATACATACTAAGAGGAATCAATTATATAAATATGAGAAAGGATAGTCTATATAAATAGCGAAGAACGGGATTCACTCCGCCTGATACATTATTAGCGAAAATGCGATGGAAAACTTGAAGTCCGTCGAGCGCAGAGTTGGACGATTCTCCCTACTTCTTGCTATCCGAGTTTTTATTGTTGTCACTTTTACTATCATGTAATTATTGTAATTAGACCTCGCTATATATTACTGTCATTATTATTGCAATTATTATTATTAATATTATTATGATTATTATTATGATTATTATTATTATAAATAAACACTGTTACCATTTGTAAATCAGTACTTTTGAAATTGTTTTTTGAACCTTGCCATTATCCTTTTATTTTCCTTACTTCTTTTGTTGTCGCAAAAAATAAGTTACTTATTAAAGAAAATTAAAAGTTATATTTAAAAAAAAAAAACATATTTTCGATAAAAATGTTAAAGTTCATTTACTATTTAACGATTTACTATAAAGAAATGTCTTAAAAGTAAAATTACCTATTTCCGCTGCAATACTTACATTTTCATTCGTCAATTCTCTCCTGCAAACAATGAAAAATCAAGAAGCCCTAAAAGCCAAATAAACACAGGGGCACCTGCAATCGTCGTCCGGGGAAAAAAAAAAAAAAAAAAATTGATTAATGAAAATCGCAAACAGCCAGCCGCTCTCGGCGATGGCAAGGCCAGCATCCATCGGCGGCGTTCCACTTCTGGGCAATAACAAAAATTGGCACTGCGGCAATTAAGCAAACTGTCCCGCTCTCAAAGGTCCAATATGTTTGCCGTCCCGCTCTCTCTCTCTCTCTCCCCCTCCGGTCTCTCTTCCACTTTCGTTCCGCGCTCGGCGGGGGGCGCCCCCGGAGCTTAATGCCTTTCCGCTTAAATCCATCGACGATTTTTCGGCCTTTGGCCCTTAATTTATTGTTTACTGTAAATATAAAAGCGGCCACCCTCGTTTCGGATTATTAATTGCGGACGGTGCTACGCTTTGATTATTCATTCCTCGGTGTATAGGCGAGGGTATGTGCCGGTTCATTTGAAAATTTTTGCTCGGTGGAAATGTGTTTGTTTAGGCTTTTTAGGCAGGTTTTTTTAATGGCGAGTTATTAATTTTACGCAGGAAATTCGAATTTTCCAAGTGTATAACCTGGATTACGGGTGATACGAAGTGTTTTAAAATATTTTTATGCGAAAGTGAAATTTACAAGCGGGTTTTACGCCCTTTATTCTTGTTTTCGTAATTACGGAAATATATTGCTACGCACGACTTTTTTATGCGAACCACACCTACAATGTATATTTAAGTTAACTCAATTAACAAATAAACTTTGTAGAAGTATAAATCAGTTTTATTTTCTAAAAGAATAAACTTTCCTTGCTTATTAAGAGTAACATTTTAAAGTTATTATACAAATAATTTAAACAAGTAGGAGGGAAAAGAAAGCAGATTGCTCAGTACTTTTTCTTTATCGTAGCCCTTCAAAATCTATTCATTCATCAGAAACATTGAAAAATCATCCACAAAAATGTATCTCATTGAACATTTAAAAGAAACTCCCGAAAACCGATCGGCCAACAAAAACTAAATACTGAATCCCAAAAGCCGAGAGGCACGAGGTTCGAAGCTCGTCGAAAATCTCTCATACCTTCCGGGGCAGTAGCAGTTCATTCCCTCCCGGGCTGTAAGAAAGCCACCTCCTCCACCTCCCGCCCCCAACTCTCCCTCGGCAAGAATCCTGGCTCTCTCGCGTGCCAGTCGTCTCCTCGCATAGCTGCACTGACTGCCGGCCTTGGCGCTCTCTCGGGCTACGTGACGCAGCCCAGCCGCCGGCAGATTGGACAGTTATTGCATTCTGGGCAAGATTAATTGACGCGCCCGGGGGGGTCGCGCGCGCGCCCCGCACTGCGCAGGCGCCCTGATTAACAGATTGCCGATGGAGCGCGCCGTAATGGCTCGCGCTAATAGAGAGAAGGCGCACTTGCCCGTGCGAGCGGGGCCCCGCTTTATATTAAATAGCGGCGAGTCGATCCCATGATTCACGTATACAGGCTGCGAGAGAGGAGGTGTGCGCGCCTTTTTTCCGCCGAGGAGACGATCGTCGAGGGGCTTTGCGGGGGATGTGATTATGGAATTATTTGTATCGAGAGGCAGGCTGTGTCTCTGCGTGAGCGGAATATTAGTGGAGCGGTGGGGCTTTCGGGGATGACAATGGACTCGGATGAATCGTAAAATCTTTACCGAAGCTCTGCCGGGGCCGTCAAATCTTTACTCGGGCGCAGTAGTCACGAGCTTATGCCGGGAGGCTTAAATTTTGAGTGTATTAATTCTTCGTTTTCTACCCGTCGAGCGATCATCCTCGACAAAGTTTTATTATTTTGACTTTCGTGTCGCGGCTGTCTGCGGTTTTTTATTTTTTTAAGTTACTTACGTAAAGTTATTTTATAGAAGCGTAAAAAAATTTAAGTACGAGATAAAGCAGGAATAATATTCTTCTACCGAGAGGCGGCTTATACGCGTCAGTCACGAACTAATTTCTTTATCAAAAAATTTTAAAGTCGCGATCTCGTTTTTTAAATTAGCTCTTCGGATATATTTAATATTTCTATATGAAAATTCAAAAGTGAGAAACGTCCGAATTTTGTCTAAAATTGAAGGAATATTTCAAGTGAAAGCACTACTCTTAATACTTTGATTTTGTGCACTAAATATCAATAATTTTTTAAAGATGTTTACTTAAATTAGCATACGGTTGAATATTATAATCGATAGTAACACTTTTTTGCTTTTGTTTTAAGAATCACAGTAGTGTCAGATAAAAAGTTACATTTGTGTATGCCTGCTAATCATTTAGAAGCATATTTTAATAATAAAACCATATTCTCTTCCTCGCGCCCAAATATTCTAAAAGTTCGAAACAAAAATCCCCAGTTAACAACCTAAAAAACCGAAATCTCGCTTCGTCGGCAAAAAGCAAAGGCAAAAGAGCAAAAGCAAACGTGGAAGCGCTCGCGTCTATACGGGTAGCCATTATTACCACTCGCGTCTCGGGGCGAATTCGTCGCAAAGAGAGCGAGAGAGAGAGAGAGAGAGAGAGAGAGAGAGAGAGAGGCGGGGGTTTGAAGCCCGGGGAGAGGAATTGCGACTCGGGAGTGCGCGAGTCGGAGACAACTCTCGCATGCGCCGCTATACGTACGACGGAGGCAAGCGGGCGGATACACCTTATGACTATTAAGGTATTCACGGCCCCTCCGAGGCCAGCCCTCTTTCAAATATATGGCCTCTCCCACTCAACTTGCCTGCGCCGCTGCCTCGAGAAAGTGAGAGAGAGAGAGAGAGACTCGGCTAAAAGCCAAGCTGCCCCGGTAACTTACCCCCCCGCCCCCCCCCTCCCCTCTGAAGCGCTCGCTCTCTCGTTTTACGCGGTTTCGTGCGCGAGTACGTTTACAGCTTTCGACTGAGTTTCGAATTTTAATTTACGCTTTTTGCGAGCTGCCGCCTTCGCGGAGGCGGGTTTGATGATGCGGCCGATGAGTGGGTAACAAGTCGTGCGAGGGCGCAGGTATTAATTTGTTTTTTGATTGGGCTATTTTGGCAGTTTTTTTTTTATTTTATCTGAAAAGTATTTGGGGATGAGTAATTGCGTGAAATAATACTTGGACGTATAAGTTTGTGAATGAAAAGTATTTCAAGTCTTCCTTTTTTATTGAAACGAAAGAAAGCTTGATGAATACTGAACTTTAAAAAGCTAAAGCAGCTTGATCAATATTTCAACGCGTCAGATAAGCGTAATATTCCACACACTTTCGAGATCTGCATTAAAATGAGTAATCCTGACCATCATCTTCCAACCAGTTATTTAAAATTCCCACCAAAACGACACCCTCCTCGCAGGCCTCGCATCCAATGTATCTAAAAAAAAAAGTGTCAGCCAAAAAAAAAGAAAAAAAAATGAGCGCGCCTGGCAAGCGTCGGAGGTCAAGGCGAGCCGTCGCCCTCATCCACCGTCGCCGCAAACTCGGGCCCTGCTTCGAAGATACTCCTCTCGCGCGATATGTCGCGAGGAGGCAGGAAGAGGGGAGGGGATCAGAGAGACGCGGAAGCTCTACGTGGAATACGAGCGGCTCCTTTTCGTATTATTTACAGTCCTCCTCGGTCGCGGCCATTCGAGAGATAACCCCCCCGGCGCCCGCGACGCTCCACCCCCGCAACCCGGGGAGAGGAGAGAGAGAGAGCCGAGAGCGCGACGAATGCATATTTAAGTAGAGGCGGGAGACGCTTTTTCGAGGCCTTGAGAATTTTCGAAGCGGCTTTTTGGATTTTTCTCCGCGCGTCGAAAGCTGCGTTTTTCGTGTTTTTTTTTTTGTAAATTATATATGTGCTGGTGCTTTCGCTTATATATATTATTCCGAGTTAAGGCTCGTGTGAATAAAAAATAAGCAAATACTAATTTGTAGGATTCAAGTGTGTTTGAAAGTGCAAGCAAAAATGAATTGGAACAGAATAATTTATTCATTAAACTTTAGTGTTTTCAATCATTTTTAAACTGGTTAAGTAGTTTGCGCTTTTCAAATATTTTTACTGACAAAAACTTGTCAATTACCCGCCGGATGTATCAAGAATCATGCTAAAAACCAAAAATTTTATTCTCCCTCCCATGAAATGACATTACCAATTCTTCTGCGTAAAAAAAAAATATCCGCGAGTACTGCAGTCTAATTAAAAAAGTTAACAAACGATTCTTTTTGACACCCGGAAAACAAAGCACAATCCATCGAAAAATCGTTATACCCAGCCAGCGAACCTTATCAATACTGCCTTCCCAGTTAACGCCCCCGCTGATCTAATTACGCAATTTCCCAGCTAACAAAACAAACGTCCTCCGCGCGCAAACAACGAAACGGGCAACAAAAAATAAGCGAAAAAACCAAAAGGAAGCGAGCCGATAAAGCCTCGGAAAAAAAGCGGCGGACGGCTTCCGGATGAAATCCCACTTTGTGAAAGCTCGCTGCGCGTAATCGCCAAAGTCCGGGGGCTGAGCGCCGTCGCGCGCGAAGAATGTCATTTCTCCAATTACGCGCTCGGCTTTTTTCTTTTTTTTTCTCCCCGGGCCGCGTGCGGTTAATGGAATTTTAGATGAGCGGGGATTAACCCGCGCCCGTCAGCGGTGCCGTCCGGCGAGCGGGCCGTCCTTAACAATATTCGATGAAAGCGGAACGGCCGACGTTCGTTTGACAGACGGGCGATATGCCGCCCGGCCGGCCGGCGCTATTTGAAGGTGACAATTTTTCCGTCGGGTTTTCCGGTTTTTCGAGCGACGCCGCTGCGTTATGCGCTGCCGCGGAAATTCTGTTTGATGGAAAAATTAGTTGCTGAATTAAAGGTTCTGTTTTTTTTTGGTTTATTTCTGTTCGAGGAGGTTAATGATTGCATGTCACTGCGGGGTGACAGATGCTTTTTTCGGTTTGATTAGTTACTTCGAGCGGAATCTTTTTTTTAAGTTTCTTTAAAAAGTTTATAACCAAGCTTGAACTGTTCGGATCAATTTTTACTTTGAAAATTGATTATTCGATAAAAAAGATAGTTTCACTTTAGCTTTACCAATTCAAAAACTAATTTATTTGACAAACGCAAAATGATAAAAACGAGGAATCAAAAATGTAGGATTAAAAAAAAAAATGAAAACTCTACTCTACATAATTATCAGAAGCAGCAGACTTTTAATTCACTTCCCGTCCTTTACTTCCCTCCCTTAAAACCACCAACTCGAATTTAACTTAGCCGAGAGGCGGCGCGTAAATTTTCATATTCCGGCCATCATTTCGCGAGCTCTCTTTTGCGCGGCATCGCGGCGGCGGCGGCGGCGGCGGCATAATAACTTGCCAAATGTTGGCGAAAAATTCCGCGCGAAATATGCGAGTTTCCCCGTGGCGAAATAATTTTCGCGCGCCGCGGCTTAAGTCAATTAAGTCGCCACACGGCTCCGCGAATAAATTCCGCGGCTTTTTCGCCGCCCCCGCTTTTTTTTTTCTTTTTTCAACGGCAGCCGTTTGTTTGTCCAGAGTTATATACGCATGTAAATTTTTCATGACCGCCGCTCGTATATGTAAATATATTCTCGCGAAATGTAAATTTTGATGAAGCTCGCCGAGTAAAAAAAAAGGCGTTTCAATATTTTAATTGAGCAAGCGTTTCTTCTTACTGGTTTTTTTTCCTTCTCTTTTTGATAAATGCCGGTTTGGTTTGGATAAAGACGCCGCGGAATATTAAGCGGGGTATTTTTCAAGGAGCCGAAGGACCTTCCTCTTTTTTAAAAAAGGGCGATTTGTCAAGCCGGGTCCTTTAATAAGACAGCCGAGGTGTCGGGCGGCGTTAACAAATAGCGGGTAAGACAACGAATAAAACAAATGGCATTCTTAGGCGCAAAAGGCTTCTGGCACGTGCCAATGCAATTGCTCAGTCTTGGACTCCTGGTTGGCGAGCCTCGGTCTCGTTCTCCCTCGACGAGAGAGAACCCTTAGACAATCGACGTAATGTACACAAAGGAGAAAAAAATGAACTCGCGCCCGAGAGCGTCGTGTCGGCACACCCCTAAAATTTGCGAAAACTCTTGCCTTTTTTAAGTGTTCGAACGTTTTTCTTTTTCTTGAGTGTATATATCCAAGTGGGAATAGTACTATTGATAATTGTAAATTTTATGATTCGCAATGTTTTTTTTTTTTTTTTTCGTTTAAATTATTTATTGGCAGATAAATTATTAAAATACTGAAATATTCTTTCGTGCGTTTGTAGAAATTCAAATTTAAATATGATTCTACGAGTAACGCGGCAAAAACGGCTGTACAAAACGGATTGTATTTTTACATTTTAAATTCTTTTTTACCAATTTCTCTCGATTTTTATGAAATATTCTACGGGAATTCGGGAAAATGAATATTTTATTTGAATTTTTAGAGCAGCTCGTAGTGAGCAATAATAAAATATCCAAACAGCATTTGCTTCTTCAAAGCTTTCTTTTTTTAACATTTTTCGCGAAAGAAGCTCAGGAAAGAGTTTACAAGCGAACGCGGAGCCCAGAAATAAAGTGCAATTCAGTATTAATAAAACAGCGAAACGCAGTATTGTCGATGGCGACGACTCGCCAAAATATCTCATCCAAAATGTACGCGGATTTGATTACGAGAATAACGGCGAACGATCGAACGAGAGCGGCCGGGAGAGCTCTTACCTGGAAAAAAAAGGCATGGCCCCGAGGCCGTAAACACAAAGTCTGGGCAACAACTCCCAGAGCCGCATCAGTCGGCAACATATCCCGCGAACTCTAAGCGTACGAGCCCTGGCGGACTTGTCGGGGCCGGGCGGAGGCGATGACGCCGTCCCCACGAGGATCGATTCATTACGGGCTCGTATAAATAAATGATATTCGCCGGCGAATCGACGCGGGCCCCGGGTATATATCGAAAGTGATTATTCGCTATCTCTCTCTCTTCGTGTCCTCCGGAAATCGACCCCAGAGGAGTCCGCGCGCGCGCGCGAACCTGCCCATATATCTCCTTTAGCTGCATCATTGATGACCGGGCTCGGGAGTCCCTTTCGATCTTGGCTGCTTTTCGAGTTTTCGTGACGTCGCTCTCTCTCTCTCTCTCTTTCTCTGCTCTCTTCTCTTCTCTGTACGGCGAAGAATGTTCGTTAAGAATTGATGGACAATTTGCGGGAAATGCGAGACGCGACGCCGGATTCGGGTGGAGGTGGGGGAGGGGGGGATGGACAACGATGACGAGAGCCGGCGAGGATTTGGATGTGATAGCTTGATAATTGATTCGGGGGCTCGATCGGCTGATTAATTATTTCGTCATTATTAGCTGATTATGGTTTGCGAGGGAGCTGCTGCTGCTGCTTTGGATGCGGGAAATTAATGGGGAATCAAAGTGCCAAGTCGATTATTTAAATTATTTAAGTAAAGAGGTGTTGATAACGTTTGTCCGCCGATTAAGGAAGAGTTCATTCAAATGAAATTGTAATATTACAAAAAAGAGTAATTATTCATTTATTTGGCATCACTTTCCTTCCAATAAGAAGAAAATGATTTAGAAAACTTCAAGTTAACCAAAATTTACTTCACGAAAAGAGTAAAAGCTCTCTACCCAGCCGTTTTCACCAAATACCTCTTTCGTACATCGGCCGAGGAAACGTCAAAATCGCCGTTCCCTCGAAAAAAAAGCGCCGATCCGCCCTTCGCTCAGCGGGCAGAAAGAAGCCAAGAAAAAGTCACTTACCTGACGAATAAAAAAAAAAAGAAAAGGCGGACCCGGGAAAGGAAAGCCTCGACCAGCAGTCCCCCTCCGCTCCCACATTAGCGGAGCGTCACACCGTCGCCTACCGCCTCTCTCGGGGTAAGTGAGTTTCGTGCTCGCGATCGGGAATACGTTATGCCGCGCCGGGACGCGCAGTTTAAGTATTCCGCGCGTCTAGCGATCGTCGCTAGCCGAGGCGACACCGGGATAATCGCGTCAGGCTTCTCTCCCGATCAACTTGCGAGGCGGATCCCTTCGGGCTGACTCGTATTCAAACGCGGACCGACTTAACTCGATATCCAACTTCTTCGCCGCGCCGTTGTACGGTGGAGGACCTTTTTGCTCGGATATCGTCGCGCAGTTCTTTCGCTCGACTGCCGGGGTGTTACATTCTGACTTGGGGTCGAATTTATTTTGTCGCGGCGTTTTGCTGGGAAGAGGAGGCTTTCGATGATGAATGCTGGTCATTTTTGGAAAATCGATTTTTTAGAGAGAGTTAATTAGTTAGCCTATTTTGGGATTGCCTTTTTGATGCAACGTATTTGCAGTTTACCTTGTTTTAGAAAAAAAATACTTAATGAATTGCTGTTCTTTGTTATTTTTATTAATTTTTTTCCGTTTTGGACAATATATTACATAAAATATGTATTATTTTTGCATATAACTAAATTATGAAGACTCAAAGCTTGGAACCAATTAATGTTAAATATTATAACGAAAATTTAGATAAAAAATATAATCATAATATTATAAAAGGATATAATTAATTTGAGGCTGAAAAATCATGAATAGATAAATACTCGTATTTCTTGTAACGGTATCACGAAAAGCGCTGAAACAATAAATACTTACTATCGATAAGATAAATTCAAGATTTATCAACGATACCATCAGCAGTGCATCAGATCTTTAATTTCATCCGCAAAAGATAACTTTACCACGCGAAGATTCCGATTATCGACGGAGGAGCGCAAACTCGCGCGCAGTCCAGTGGTACAGAGTACAGACTACGTAGTAGAAAAGCGTTGGAAAGTTTTCTGGCTTCGAAAGAAGGTGGCGCCACTGTACAAAGACCCGCCAATAAGTAAACCCGAAAAGGCGAAAAATTTAACGTGAAACTGAAACGTCGGCTTGTGAAACAATGGTAAACGTCGGGTTCATTACTTTCAAAGAACAAAATTAATTTTTAACAATGGGCAAGGGGGGCAAATTGCAGATAAAACGATGCCGAGTTTGCGGGCCCGAAGCAGCACCAGGAGTTACCTTCTTCAAAATGCCATCGAGCATGACTATGTTTGAAAAGTGGCAGGAGATTGTTTATAATTGTGTCAACATTAAACTATGTAAAAAGGATTTTCTTTGTGAAAACCATTTTCTTAGAGAGGAAATTGTTTGTAGGGGTACTCCGGTACGTATACGAAATATCTCTTTTAATTTTTTAAATTTTACAGCCCTATTTTGAAAAGTAAAATATAATAAAAGTTGTACAATATAGATGGTTTCAAACGTAATTTTTAATTTATTTGGTAAATCAAAATTTTTGATAAGTTACCGAACTGTTTGTCTTTGTATTTATTGTTCTTAATAGATAATAGAAGAAACGTAACTGAACTCTGCAAGTAGTTTGATTGGTTGATCGTTTTAAATTTAAATGAACCAGTAATGAAACAGTCGTTAAGTCTTCTAAAAGTTAATTAACTTGTTTTATATGATACCAGTTAAAAAAAAGTATAAAATCACGCGCGATGAACCTTTTCTTAAATATAATCATTAAAATATAATCATTTGTAGGGTCAGAATTTAAGGCTAGAGTTAAACTGCAATGCGTATCCAGCGAATTTCGCTCGTTTCGAAACAGGCCACAATTTCGATTCGGAGAATACAGAGAAAGTTAAAGGTAAAAATTCTATACATTTAAAAAATTCTTATTTTCTAAAATTTTTATAATAAAAATTAATTTAAAATTTTGAATGAAAGTGGTCATGGTAGAACACGATGCTGTAGTAGCGTCAGAAATAATGAATTCGGGACATCCTTATCCGCGTCACCTCGGAACAATAGAACTCAAAGAAGAAATAGACCGACAAATTTTTAGCGAATTACAAAACAGAGTAGTACCGCGCAGAGAAGGGGAATTCGTGAAATTAGAAGATGGCTACCAAATTAATGAATTTGGAATTACAAGGAGTAAATTATTCTTTAAATTTAATTCAGCCAATTGAATAATGTTGATTCGCTAAAAATTTGCTCACGGCAAAATATTCTAATTTCAGAAATAAACGCAGCTGAAAGTTTGCCACCAGACCCGTATGAAGAACTCGAAGAAGAAGAGCCGTTGACTTTTGAAATTTTAAAGAATTCATTGGCAGAAGTATTACCTCACGGCGGTTGGTCCTATTCAGAAGTGGAAGAAGATAGCGTTACTTTTAAAAAATTACAATTTTCAGATAACGGCTCTAAATGGATTGAGAAAAAGGTAAACAGCTTGCAATTTCTTTAGTTACACAAGCAAATCGTTTCAAGTAATAGTTTTTCATAGGTGATTGTGGGGCGAGATTTGGTTATGCATGCATTCATTCTGGAAAAACTCTTATTCTTTTTACCGAATCTATCTTCATTAAGCGCTGTGAAATCATCGTTAATAGAAGTAGACAACGTTCAAATATGCGCCGGTGGCATTCCGGATGATCCAAATGAATACAGAATTTTCGATAACGCATACCGAGATTGCAGTGGCAAGTGGAGGCATACTGACTGCGTTTTACAAGTAGTTGACGGTAATGATTATTGCGATCATTGTGGACAAATGAATTTATTATTAATGGCCGGGAGCGTTCCTGAAGAACTTGCTCAACAGGTAGAGGAGGAATTTAATAATATGTAATATCTGTAATTTCTTTTTTAAATTGTAAATCGTGAATCCTAATTTTTTACTGTTACAAAGACTGATAGCAATTTTGCATCGATTTTAAAACAAAGTGATAATTGTATATTTTTATATAAATTTGACAATTGATATTCACATCGAATAAATACGATTGATTTTACTTTTAGTTTATGTCACTGATTAAACTTTCCAAAAAAAATATGAATTAAAAAATGAATGCGATAAAATTGTATGAATATTTTATTCGTAATAGGAAAAAGGGTGGGGAAGGAAGAATAATTGTTTTGCAAAGAAAATGCTGATTTCATATTTATTAAAATGATATTAGTGTACAGCAAATCAAATGTTACAAATTAAATATTTTATATCAAATTAATGTTGTGTATTTCTCATATTTAGAAATCATTCGAAGATTTTTCACAAGTCTATTTCTGCTTTTGCCTTATATTATGTAAGAATGCTTATTTTAGACTTTTTATATAAAATCTTAAATAAAATTTGTACAATTAATCGTGATACTTTTCTGCCAGATTTTTGTTGACATTATTGGAAGCGGAAAGTCATTCGCTCATATTTTGAAAGAATCATCAATAATATTTGTATTCAAGAATCGTTTTATATAATTTTCAATTTTGAATTTGCGCTTCAAATTATTTGTAAAGAAAGAATCCTTAACAGAAATTGAATAATAAAGTATTTTTAATATTTAAAACCATGTTACTTAATTTTACTGTCGTTTATAAAACTTTTATGCGATTCAACATTGGATAAATCATCAATTAAGCATTTGTCTTCGTCTATAATATTAGTAAATTTCTTCGATCATGTTTCGTAATAGTCTTTTACACATGAGCAACAACAATAGCGCTTCTTATTTTTTAATTGAGAATATTCCTCTAAACTACGCACCTAAAATTTAAACCTAATTAAGTTTCTATTACTTAGCATAATACGTAATTTTATTTCTCATAAATCGCTTTCCTGCGCACAGATACAATCCAAATATACACAACCAATAATAATAAATACAGTTTTTGAGTTACAAGTACTTTCGATTACATTCAACTTATGAAACGCTACGATTTTACATTTATTTTTAAGAAGGCAGACAGAGTTTTCGCATGAATATTTCGTTCAAAGTATTTTCGGTGTCTTTTGTTAATAAATTTTGGCTAAAACAAAAATAACAGTAAACAATAAATTAAAGAATTTATGCAGCTGTCATAAAAATGATTACGAAAATCATCAGTCCTCACAAGAAGACTCTGTCTGATAATGGAATTCTCTTATTACTTTTGGCATTTGTTTACGAATGAACACACTGTAAAAGCATAGTGTAACAAGCGTTGGAAGTTTATAACTGTCTACACAGAGCGCATCTCTTCATCGTCATAATAATCCCTTGTCGAAGACGAAAATTCTTCCATCTTTTTTTTAAACTATAATAAGCAGCTTCGTCTCGTTTCTCGCGTCATCGCGTTTATGTATCGTAGAAATATTATCAACACCTACTTGTTAATGGTTTTTGAAAGTGCCAAAGTTCGCAGTCTCTTAGATTATGTACACACGATAACACTTGAATTTTGGCAAGTAAATTATTATGTATACGTAGGTAAGTACATGAACTACGAGAAATCTAACGTAATTCAAGCTTCCTATTCTCTTCTTAGATTATTTTCATTGCGATCATCAGTTAGTTGGTCTTGAACTTTTTGAGAATTCTTACAGTTCATGTACTTGTAGATATTAAGTAAATACTTCCATTGTTTGATCAAGGTATGGTTAAAATGTAGCTTTTGGCACTTAAGCTTCACTCGTACGTGTTGTTATTTTTTTTTTTTTTAATTTTCGAACATTTTCTTTCTTAAAAAAGACGTCCTGTAGATCAATGTTGTGTACATATATATACTTGTAACAAATGAAGGTCGATTTTTTTAAAAGTTCTTTATTGTAGTACTTTGCAAATCGTGCATCGACATTGAAATCGATCGAATAAAAAGCACGAGAATAACTCAGGCCTGTATATTCGTTTACTGTTTTACTATACTATTCATTATTAAATTATTAAATTACGAGCTACAACATGTAAATGTTCCTTAGAGTAGGTAATCCTTTATATGAAAGATATAGCAGGAGTACATACAAAATAGTTTTGCGCAATCACAATATATAATTGTATATATAATTTTAATTCATAAGTAATGTTAGAGCGCACTTGCAGGGTAACTCGGTCTTAAAGTCATTGTTAAACTTTCCTTTAGCTTTGTATATTCAGAAAGCGCTTTTCATTACACTGCAAATCGTCTTCCCTTTAGATCAAAGTAAATTATAGTAATTCTCATCGTCGAAGAATCAAGTAACTTTCGCCTGCAAGCTCGACTCCTCCCGGACTCGAAGTCTTTCAGGTCGGAGAGTTGATCTCGTATCTGGCTTGCAATTCCCGGCTGGTAAAAGCGACCCGAACTCTCCTGGCGCCGCACATCCGAAAATTTCAATCCGCCTGCGTGTGACACGTCCGCGCTGAAATCAGTCGCTACTGAATGGAGCAGGCCAGCAGATACGACAGCGCGTGGTCCAGCTATATGGGCCTGCTCGCTGCCAATTCCGTCCGCGCCTCTCCGCAGTCGTCCTCGATCGTAGTCGAAGTAGTTGTTCTGCGACAAAACGAGAGAAGGAGCTTAAATGGAGTCGCGCTCTCGAAAATCGAGGAGTCAAATTGCTTTTTCCTCGCGGACTGTGCACCTAAGCAGATTAGAGCTTTTTTTGTAATCGACGCCGCAGGTAGAGAGGATACTATACAAAGCTATGTTTGACTTTTCATTTTTTTTAATTGATCATTATGTCAGTTTCTTCCAATTAAGATTTCACTTAGAAGCATTCGTGAATAAATTATTTTAGAATAATAAATCTTGCTTGATCTTGATATATTTATACCTTTAAGTTATATTAATTATGATAATTTCAATCGTAATTAAAAGATTATTTGCAAATAAAAAAAATTAATGTATTTTTTTAATTTCAAACAAAATTAGGTATAAAATTTTATTAGGAAATAAGTTTAATGTTCGCCAATAGGTGAATTTCCAGAGAAGAATTTAAAGAGGAGAATTTTAAAGCGACAGTTATATATTCTCTGAGAAACCGATTCAGTTAAATGATTTGCTGAAAGTTTTAGTAAAGACTGCTTGAAAGTTTTAGTAAAAATTCGTTTCAATAGAAAAGTTTGTTTAATTTCTGTAATTTATTATAAAGCTATTTTTCATCATTCTATTTAAAGCTGAAAATTTAAATAAAGACTTTTTCAAATTTTTCGATTATACGGTGAATATTGCTTTAATTAGAATATGCAGAACAATTTATTGGCTTTGGCCATATAAGAGCACAAATTATTCAAACACACTTAGCCTGGAATTGACTACGAAGATCTCCAATGAATGGAGCTGTATTCGTATTTTAAATTTTCTAAATGAAATTTTACTTCCTTTATTCATTACGATGACCTATCATCGAATTAGAAGTTTATAAATAATCATTTTTTTCTCAATCGTCGTATTTTTATTAATCGAATCATTAAATTATCACACTTAAAGAGCAATTAATGGACGACGCGATTCAAAGGTTTCACTTCCCCATCTGTTTCAAATTGTAAGGTTTTTATAAAAAATTAAATATTTTGTTACTCACTAATGGGTCTTGCAGTTATCTGGGATTTTTTAGAAAAAAATGTGTAAGTTTATTCCTCATGATTTGACCATCACCAGTTCATCTGTTTCCCATTCGTCATTTTGGAGAAATGACGCTTGATCAATTGATTGTGAAGAAGCAGTCGTAGGCTTCTCATAATCAATTATGACATTGTGCAAAATGCAAGCGGTTTTTACAATGTCTTCTGCTGCTTTCGGCAAGTAGAAAATTGAGCATTTCAAACGTTTGACAAAATTGTTTGTCCAAGCGGGGAAAAATGTTATTATTCCCCAATGGGAAAAAAGACTTTTTTCCCCGCCCTCGGCGGGGCTTACCAAGGAAAAGTCACTTTTTTTCATTTTTAAAATTTCAAAAAAAAATTTTTTTATTTGTTTTAAACTACTTTGTACGATTTCTATGTACGATTTAGCTAATTTTCTCCCCTTGTTGCACAATGAACTATATACTTACGAAGCAAGCTGTACGAAGTGGACTTGTATCTGCATTCCTCACACAAATCGTATTTTCGAAAAGTGGACACTCGTTTCTGCCGAGTATTCTAGTATTTATAAACCTATTTATGGTGTTACTAGATCTCGATGGGCCGATACGTCCATCGTATTTTCGTACACGCATATCAATCCCAAATCCGCTAAACCTAGCTTCTTGATTGACGCCGGCATTAGAGTGTGGATCCAATACTCCCAAAGGCACGATCGCTAGTCTGTCTGGATGTTGATGAACACCTAAATTTTCGCTTAACTAAAAACACAACACGCCTATTAAATAATTCAAAATATCTATCAATTCCACTGCGTCTTACTTCGGCAACAGCTAGATCTACGTGAAATAAACTTCTATTGGGCCCTGCGGGGATGAAGACCCTAACGATATCTCTTTCGATTCCTGGTCCATTTCTGTGGTTTGTACCCGCTATAATTTTTGTTGTGCCGCAAGGGTAGGAGATCTCTTGAATAACATCGGTGTTGATTTTTACGGTCATGAAACAATGAGCGGCGGTCAGAATATATTTTTCACTTATGATGCTACCGCCGCAGAAATATAAGTATGCATTTTCTGGAGCTTTCTTTTTGTGAATGGATACGTGCAACTTAACGAGATGACGATCATCAGGTATGCCATTGATTATGGGAGATGCTGTCGTATTTGACACTGTAAAAGGCAAACGAAGATTTTTTGAGATCTTCTAAAACACATAATGTTGAATGATATTATAAACTACTTATTTAAATAAAGCTGATGAATTAAAAAATTTATCCTATATTATTAAGTAATTTGTATTTTACTTACCGTAATAAAACAAATTTACTAAAATTAAGAATAAAAAGTAGAATAAATTGTGTTTCATTTTTATAATCTAGTTGCAGAGCTTTTAGTCGAATAAAATAGCGGTATAATATATAATTCCTATTCAATTACATTGATTGTTTTTTCAAAGAAGAAAGAATTGCTTTTAAAAACTTCTTCGTGAATAACTACTTTTTATACTTTTAAAAACTATTAAAGTTTAAAATCTATAATACGACAGTTTTGAAAATTATGTATATAATAAAAGTGGCTTTATTATTTTTTTAACTCGCTTTAATTCTGGACTGATGAGAAAGTTTGCCTAGAACAAATGCACTCATATTAAAAAAAATTATAAATAATTATACTGTAATTAACCGCTGCCAATTCGTTGGCACTTACCTACCTCCTAACTAATTTATGGTTCTAATATTATCTGCGAGATTCATTAAAAACAATCCTTCCTTAAAAAATCCATGAGATGTAAGTTGAAGCTCATCATCGAGGGTTGTGATTGGTCCAGAGCATACATATACATACGTATGATACGTATAAAATTTTACGTATATTACTACCCTTAATTTAAGCAAGTTGAGAATGTTTATTAGTATTAGAAGAAAAAAAAAATGATTATTAGAATAATAGCTAAAGTGAATTCTGAAGTTGTTAGTGCGATCGAAAGATTGTGTTGGAAAGATTTTTCATATAAAATAAAAAGTAAAAATATTAGAGAAAGATTAATTTTTTGTATACAATTCAACGAAAAAACCAATAATTAACAAAGAACGGTTCATAATTCTAAAATTGTTATCTACAAAATAGTTTTCAAGGTTCTTGCGTGTAGTTACATATACTTTTTAGGCTTGATCACACAAATTATGAGC
>UCOL01002616.1:0-24220 GCA_900474335.1 Ormyrus nitidulus | reverse complement strand
TTTGGGAGATGTCCTTCGAAACCCATTGCGCAGACTGATAATCAAATATTTGGTACTTTTACAGTTTTTTGTTTTCTATGTTAAAACTAATACCTGAAGTGGATTTAAATACATTTTTTCATACTTTCTATAAATATATGTGTTACTGAGAGTATACAAATTATTTTTAATCAATTCTAGGCCTTCTGTCTAATTTGGATACTTTCTTCCATTAACTAGAAAAATATGCTGATTAAATAATGAAATATAATTTTCGAACGCGCCGACAGCCTCTTCGAGACGTCGCAGTCGTTGTTCTGGGCGAGTTTCGGCATGGTCGACCTGATGTCCTTCGATCTCACGGGCATCAAGAGCTTCACTCGCTTCTGGGCCTTGCTCATGTTCGGCTCGTACTCCGTCATCAACATCATTGTCTTGCTCAACATGCTCATCGCTATGATGTCCAACTCTTACCAAATCATTTCGGTAAGTGGATTATATTAAAATTCATGCGTTTCATTCAGATTACAAATTATACTGTTCTATATTTGTTTAAATTCCCTAATTTAAATTGATCGCTAGGGTATATTTAATGCTTTAGAGTATTGATGTTTATATTTGTTTATCGCCCTTTGACTATTTTAATACGCAATACAATTTTCACCGGCGTAACAAAGCTGCTTTGTCTACATAATTATGTATATCCGTCGAATCTACATTGGATTAAATTTAATATCGTTACTAAACAGACGCAGCCTTTACAATTAATAATTAATTTTAACGAAATGACATTGTACACATTCTGTATTAATAAACCCAACGTGAATATAATCCATTCGAAACATAATTACAAATCCAACGATAAAACAAAATCCGAATCCATCCTAAAACGCAAAGCGAAAATGCAGGAACGAGCCGACACGGAGTGGAAGTTCGCGCGAAGTCACTTGTGGATGAGCTACTTCGAGGACGGCGACACGGTGCCACCGCCGTTCAACATGATCCCGACCGCCAAGACCTTCGACCGGATCATCAAGTGCGGCAAGACGGGCAAGCCCACGCGATCCCTCATCGTGAGTCGGATAATTTTCTTTTTGTTCGGAGAGAATATACGCGCCGACATTGTCTTACAAATATGCACTTTTTTCTTAGAATTTCCGTTGCTTTCTTCGGCCTAATGAATTATTTAGCGAGACTGTTAATTTTTTTTCTGGTCGAATATGTTTCATTCTTGCAAGTAACGGAAATTATGAAGCTGCGTATATAAATGGTTACGTCGTCATTCATACTGTCGAAAAAGAGAGTAATTAATACTAATATCGCTCGTTTGCCCGTCGGTGCAGAAAAAATCGAGGGAAAAGGCGAAGGAGCGCCACCTCACAGTGATGCGGCTGCTGATCCGTCGTTACGTGACCGCCGAGCAGAGCAAGCACGATGACTTCAGCATCACGGAGGACGACGTCATGGAGATCAGACAGGACATATCGACTCTGAGATACGAGCTCATCGACATCCTCCGACAGAACGGCATGCTCACGCCCAACGTCGAGCAGAAGGAGGCTTCGCGTAAGCGCTGCTTTTACGGATAATAACGAAGAGCGAAAAGCAGTTTTCATAGAAATATATATAATTTAGTTTTTTATTGAAATAATTGTAAATAAAAAAAAAATCGTTCCAGTGTCCGGGAAGAAGGGTCGCGTGATGGAGCGCCGCCTGCAGAAGGACTTCCAGATCGGCATAGTGGAGGGCATCGTGACCTCGGTGATCCAGAGCGAGAAGGAGCCGAAGGACGTGTTCAGCCAGATCGCCAAGGCGATCGGTCGCAAGAGCAGCGGCGGCAGCAAGAAGAAGGACTGGAACGCGGTGGTCAGGCAGAACACGACGGCCAACGACCCGATCGGCAGCTCGAACGAGGCCGTGGACAAGCAGCACCGGCGCAGCTTGCGCCGACACCTCCAGCACGGCAACTCGGTCCTCGAGTCCCTCGATCCCCAGAGGCTGCTCGAGTACAATCCGAACCTGTCCGAGGTCTCGGCCACCACCCGGGTCGCCTACGCCAAGTTCATGCTCAGGAAGCCCGCGCCCAAGGAGCAGCCGCCCGAAGGTACATTACCGCTTTACTTGGTTCGGTACTCGTTTAATTTTATTTACAGCGGAGAGGGCTCAATTTGTCAAAAAAAGACGGATTCTTCCATTATTTATTAAAATATCTTACTAGGCAACAAACAGTTTATATAAACAAAAATAAATAACAACGTTCGAACGCTTGCAGAAGGAGCCGAGGCGGCAGCAGCTGCGGCCGGCGGCGGCGCAGCGTCCGGTGGCAAGACGAGCGTCGCTGGCTCCCAGCGCTCCAGCCAGCGCGTAACAGTCACGGACCCGAAGGCCGCCGGGGACGGCAAACCAGCCGCGGCGGCCCGGGCGCTCAGCACCCTCAGCAAGAAGTCCCTGAGCAAGGCGGGCAGCGGCGAGAAGCCGGCGGCGCCCGCGCCCCCCACCGGAGCGAAGCTCGAGGCGAGGCCGTCCACCGAGACGAGGCCCCCGGCGCCCTCTCCCATCCCCGAGGAGCCGACCGAGGAGTCCAAGGCGCCGGCGCCGCCCCCCAAGCAGCCCTCCCTCGCCAAGCAGCCCTCCAAGCCCAAGCCCCCCGAGGAGAAGCCCAAGCCGGCCGCCGCGCCGCCGCCCGACGAGGGCCCGACCACCAAGGCCAGGGGCCGCTCCAAGGCCACCGGACAGATCGTCGGCGGATGGATCTGAGGGGGCTTTGCCTGCCGGGGGCTCTGCTTTTTTGTGGTTTGGTCCGAAGAGAAGCGGAGACGTGAGTGACGGGGGGACTCACGTGGAGGCGCACGGACCGAGAATCACGCTTAGGAATTTCCTGAAAGAGAAAACGTTCGTTTTACCCGGTCGTTCGACACTCTTGCGAGTAGAGCGAATTGAGAAAACGTCTACTCTAATGCGTTTAAGCTTGTAAAATTTAACTATGTAAAATTTAAACTAAATTTAAATTGTTATTAGAGTTTGTTAGAAATGAAAAGTTTTTGTTAACCGCGAGGAGAGGAGATTTGCCAATTGCAAAACGTAATTTCCATATAATTAAAGTCGACAAATCGCCTCTCCTCCAATCGATAATTCACCCATCGTCTACAAAGCATCCTATATAAAAACGTATCGTTTCCCTCTATATTTTTAGAAGAAAGTTTATACTTCTCCCAGATATTAATTGAACGCCAGCCTAATTACCTCCTCTGCCTGGAGTTCTTCGCCGCGGCGCCATTGCCCTCGTCGATCTTGGCCTTGCCCTTGGCGTCCTGCGGACGGGATAAAAGTTTGTAACGCAATTACAAGCGGTTAACCTCCGCGAGGGAGAGAGGCCAAATCGAATCTCTCGACTCTCATACCTTGACCAGCCTGCCGATCTCGTACTTTTTGAGCATCTTTTTGGCGTCGGACGAGTGGCCGTAGTCTTCGAAGCCCAAAGTGGCGTCCGTCCCGGCGTACTCGTTAATCAGCTCCGGTCCGCCTGGGTGCTGAACGTTACGTTAACATTTAAGATCATTCGTTATATTTACACGTTTCTAATGTTTGATATTGTATAATAAAGAAAAAATCATCTTGTTAAATAAAACGACACCATTCAAAAGCCAGCTGCCTCCTTTCTTTATTAATTTCTTTTTTTTAAGCTTTTACATTTATTTGCGCTCCTAATCACGGAGATATTCAATATGAGCCCTGTCCTTACGCTGTCCACGTAATCCGTGACGTCGTACACGGAGCCGTAAAGGACGATCCAGATTCTGGCTCCGTTCTGGCCGTTGTTAACCCTGATCTCCTCCAGCGTAAACTCCCTGAGTTCGACCATCCTCGCCTCTCTCCTCGCTGACCTTAAAAACACTTGCACTGCTTGAAACTTCCGACGGTGACTGGCCGATAATCGTCCGGTCGAGCGACTCTTATACCCTCCCTCCTTATCCGTCCGGGCCGTCCGAAGAATCGGTTTTCCGGCTTTCCTCGGTGTGTCTGGCCTATCTATCGCCGGCAGATAAGCGGCAAGATTTTTATTTATACACGTACCGGGAGATTGGGATCTGCGTCTGATCGGCTCGAGACTCTTACTACTGGATCATGTGCCGCGTGCGTCTTAATCCGTGGATGTATCAGACTTTGCATGCTAATTGAGCTATTAAGAAGCTGATAGCTTTGCTTTATCGTCGCTTGGCGTAACGAGCACCGTTTCTCGATTTGAATGACCGTCTGTTGTGTGGGATTTTTATTTTTTTAGAAAAATTTTCGGGGATATGAGTATTTACAGTTAATAATTTGCACTTGATTTTGTAATTTCTATCTTTTTGGAGAAATTGATGTTCTACGCTAAAATTGAAAAAGTAAATGTTGTTGGGGAAGTCCATTATGTTAATTTTCCGCATTTAATATATCCAGAATGATTCAATTTCTAATAATAAAATCAATAATTTCCTGGGTGTCCGTGATGATCGATTCGTGATAATAAGTTCAATTCTTCATAAAGATGTCTATCAAATAAAGACTCGTGATTCACAAGATATATGTAAAAATAAATTTTTGTATTAATGCCGTATACGATTAATTGAAAAGCGAATAAACTCGATAAGCGTGTCATTTCCACGTTTGCAATGTAGCAATCTATTCATTATACACTGGTAAATTTTCACTCGGCCGAGCCAATTACTTTGAACAAAGCAGCCATTTACATCGCATAATCAGGCCGATTTCGAAAAGTTGAATAGTTTTAAAACGACGCGAAAGTCAGAACGCAAAGTATAATATATGAAAAAGATCTAGAAAATTCTTTAACTTTCTCGAGAGTAATCGATATATTTCCCATATTAAACGGTAGCGCGTCCGCCCGCGAGAAGCTGGCGCATATACATAGAGAACTGGTCGACTGTCGCGAGATTCCTAAAATTCCAGCTCAATCAGCTCCTCGGACTTTTGTCGCGGCAAAAGTGTAACGACGCTCGCTACGTAAAAATTAGCATGCGGCGAATTTCCGGCGCACGCTACGAGAGGACGATGCGGCCGCTCGCTCGCCGCGCGCGGGGACTGTCATTAGCCGGGACTCTGGAGCGCTGCACAGCCCTCGGCACAGTTCCCCATATTCGCCGTATAAATACGCGGCGACGAGCCCGAGCTCCCGCAAAGCGATAGGCCGTATCATGCGCGGGCGAGCCTTACTCGGCGCGCTGCTGCTCCTCCAGGCGGCGGCCTCGGCGCAGGAGAGCCGCTGGCTGCTGGCGGCGAGGAGTCTGCTGGACGGCTGCTGGGAGCAGGGATGGAGGCGGGTGGCCGGGTGCGCGAGGAGCAGGGCCTGGAGGGCCCTCGACGAGATGCTGCAGGACGACGTTATCCCGGTGGTCGGAGGCCTGGAGCTGGTTCGATTGAGGAGGAAGGACGGGAGGGAGAGCGTGGAGCAGCCGGCGAACGCCAGTCTTACGTTCGACGTCAGGTCAGTGATCCGCGTGGATTTTTCGTATCGATTCGTTTGCGCTTTTTTGATAGTCGAAAATTGCGACGTGGGAAAGGAGAGCCTGCTGTTGTGAAGCGAAGAACGTTTTATCTTTGAAGTAGTAAAAAGGTAAATTACGTGATTGATAATTCGAATCGTTATCTCTTTGAAATTAAATTGAAAAAAGTGTTACGTGACTAAAATCATAAACAAAGATAATGTAATTAATAAAGATTATAAGTAATCGGGAGTTCATTGATTAATTAAATCCATTTTTAATGCAATGATTTTTTTCAAAAATTGTCAAATCGTTTAAAGTGAAACAAAACAAATGCAGTAATTTTATTTGGAACAGATATAAAACGTTAAATTATTCAATTATGCAAAATAGATCAAGGAACATTATAAATTGAAAATAATCTCGAATATTCAGAAAAAAAATATTCAAATCTGCCTCTTCTGTTTGGATTCAAAGAAATAAGCTGCGACTTTGTTGATAAGATAATTATGCAGACAGACTGAATAGGAAATTATCGATTCTGAGCCTGTGATAATTTTAGCATTGCGTAGCTCGAGAATTTACTTTTCCATCAGAAGGAAATAGTTTACTGCTCGTGCAATCAGTTCATCGAAAGCGATAAAGCTGAAATCCACGAAAGTTACTTTATATCCATCGCATTCATAAAATGAAAAAAATCGCAAGTAGATACATAATCTCCCGTAGATTTCTCAAAAAAACTTTGAATAAACCCCCGTGCCGAGAAAAGATTATTAATTTCTCCGATCGAAAACTGGCTATCCACTAACAACCCCCGTGAATTCATCAGGCAAGTGCTGCGGCGCGTTCGGGAGCGAAACCTGCCCGCGGAGGAGGAGGATCCGGCGGTCGGTCTGACCGAGCAACTGAGCAGTCGAGTATCGAGGCTTCTGCGGACCCACGTAATCAAGATCGACTTCGAGCGGCTGCTGCCGGACGCCCCCGCCGGAAGATCGGCCGACGCTCAGGTGGAGCCCAGAGGTGGGTAGGCGCTAATTAATTCCTCCCAGAACTTAGTTTGACGGGGAGTAAGTTATGTGCGCGAGCCGCATTGTGGCCGCGCGCGTTAATTCACAATTTCCGGCCCGGGGAAGGATCCGTTTCGCGATTAAACGGACGGAAGGTTCGAGATTCTTAAAGCGGGCTTGCGAAAGTTTTTGAATGAAACAATTCGAATTAAGCTTAATGTAATGAGCTTGTGAAATCTGCTTGAGAGTGGTAATTTGAAACAATTTTAATGAAAGTTTTTTTAAACTTTTGGAAATGCGATAAGATGCAGCGGCGAAGTCTTAATTAACACAGTTTTATTTCGTCGCGCAAACTTACCTGGTATATATTTACATTTCCGTTTGCTCCTTAATTAACCTCTCCTCGTTCCACCGGGATGAAGCATTTTACAAAAAAAATCTTGTTATTGATTATTCGATAAACATACTGTAGTTTGAGCTTAAGCTATCTTTTATGCTTTTTTTCTTGAGTTAAAATCCTCCACTTGTTCCAGATAAACAGAACATTTGAAAAAAAAAAAAAAAAATCATACCCGTTAGCAGCGTTCCGTTGAATTCTAAAGAACTTTATAATAATTGAGCTATTAAATACACGATTAGCCTCGCGTGCTACACTTCCTTAGCTGGAAAAAAACCATTCACGGAATATCGATAGGCAAAAGACAGTACTCAAACATAATTACGCCGTCGGACGAACGACCCGGAATTCGCTCACGATCTCTTTTCCTTTTCCTCCCAAGGTCGCCGACGTCGTCGCCGCCAGATGCAGATGCTGCCCATAATAATGATGGGCGTCCTCCTGATGGGCACCGTCCTCATCCCGATGGGCTTCCAGTTCCTCGCCGTCCTGGGCGGCAAGGCGCTCATCCTCGCCAAGATGGCCCTGATGCTGTCGAGCATCCAGGGCCTGAAGAAGGTGGCGACGAGCGGCGTCAACTACGGACTGTACCACTCCCCGGTTCCGGAGACCTGGCACGAGCGCAGCACCGGCACGAGCAGCCTGCACTACGAGGTACCGTACGGACCGGCGGCGGCCCATCATCTCGACGGGCTCGGGCAGCAGCACTTTGCCGGCCGCTCGGCCGTGCAGCCCACTTAGCTCTCGACGGGCGCGGACACGCGATCGCGATGGCATATAACCGCCCATTTCCGGGGGGGGGGGATATACGACTCCGCGAATGACACGATCCAGCTGCCCGCAGGAAGCGGCGCGAGCGGAAAAATCAGCCGGGAAAATCCGCTATTTTTCGCCTGGCAGAGTCGGCGGCGAATGTGGATTGTTTTCTTCGTTAGTCGATAAGGACTGATATTTATAAGTGTAACTGTTCACTGTACAATATACCGCAAGTTGTTATTTATTTCTCTATTTTTTTTTTAGCTGATGAGCGTAAGAACAGCCTACTGTAAAAATAATGTAAAATACTAATAAATTGGTAAAAAAAAACGAAAGAATAAAAAGAAATAATCGTTTATGGATTTTTCAATTGTTTTTTTAATAATAAATCCTTAATCTATACATTATATGGCATTTCATCTACAATTTCGAAAGTTTTACGTAATACCTCTCCTTGTATACTCCCAAAATGCTTCGTAATTTTTCCGCTAAAGCGCGCAAATTTACAAACAAAAAAAAGATTCTCACTGCACGCGCGCAAACGTCCCACAACACACTTCGCTCGCCCAGGCAGTTATAATTAATATATTATAGTTTATTCGTTTTTTTTTTAATTTATCCTTACTTTATCTTTCTTCGTTAGCCTCGCGCCTCCTTACTCTCCTGGTCTTATCGATAAAAGACGATAAAAGACGACGCCGTAAAAGTGGGTAATAATATAATTATATAAAATCATGAGAAGAACCGTTTTTCTCGAAAAAGTATAATTACCGAGGTTAATTCGTACACCCGACAAGACTGCATTCGCATATAATAATCTTGTAGTTTTTTTCTTTTTTTTTAAATTTTACAATCATTATTATCAAAAATCGCAAAAATGGCAATAATAAAATTTGACAAAGTCAATATACCGTATAAAAATTTACAAAAGCAGTCCGAAGCCGCAAGAAAATTCCAATTGCAGATGTGTGATTACGTCATACGAATCAGAGATCATATTTGTCAGGGAAGACTTAAGAATCAAGTAGCACATCGTGTCGCGGACGACCGTGAATAAACCGAACAAATCCGTCAATTGCTACATCTACGATGGATTCCGAGTTGACCCCGAGTCTCGCTTCTTCGACTTACTTATATACTCCGAACGGCGCTTTTTAGGACACATAGGAATTTTTCTTTATTGCGTAAGTACATTTTCCTCGTGATTATAGAACAAGGGAGATTACAAACGTCGTCGCGTTGCGGACGAGGGACAGCGGAAGGATAGAGTTAGAGAGAGAGAGAGAGAGAGAGTGAGTGACGATTTAAATTCAAAATGGAGAGCGACTAACGACTACGTATTGGCAATGTTTCCTTATACTCTTCTTTACACAAAGACGCCCCTCGTTTCTCTCCCTCGTCTGGTTCGTTATCGCCTATTATATAAATAAGTTCGTTTTTTATCCGTACTACGTATTTCTTGATATTCGTCCACCGCCAAGGGATCTACATAATTATGTATAATATTTATATATATACCGAGAAGATTCCCTCTTCCTTGCTTCAGTCCCGTTCCGGATCATCAGCTCCTTTTGCGTGCTTACGTATAAAGAGGGGGGAAAAAAGAGAGAACTCGACGGGGACAATATTTTTTTCGATATTTAAAAAAGTGTATATACGTACAAAAGAGTCGCGTGTCCGCTGTGTATACGTAATAATGGCTCGTGTGTATAAATTTCGCGTACACCGAAAGGGCACGGGATGCAATTCAACCTCGAAGACGTGAAAAAATCGACTTAACTGGTTAATAATACTCGATCGGTCGCGCGCGTCTTAATACAAGCTCTCTTTTAATTCTCGATCCCGATCCCATTATGTATACGTACAATAAATCGCGGCCGTTTCCCCGTACTTGGGGCGTGCGTATATAAAATCGCCGACCTGCCCCCCGTAAAATCCTGCGATATCCCCCCCTTTTACAATATAATTCGACTCTCCGCAATATATAATAATCCCTTTTTCTATACAACGAGAAACGATCGCGGCTACGCCCGCGGTGATCGCTCATTTAGCCATCCCTCGCTCGTACGCCCTCGATGGACGCAGGCTGTTTCCTCTAGCTCTCCCGCATTATTATTATGTTACACGGCCCCGGCCCGCGCATCTCAGACGGTCGTCTCCATGACGTCGCTGTAGAAGGTGGCGTACTGTCAACAAATGCTGTCCTTGGCGTACTTGTCCGCAAAGTCGTCCTCGAGCTCGTCGTCGAGCTCGTCGCGCAGATGCGGCGGCGGCGGCTGGTGGTGTCGGTGGAGCGAGTGCTGCTGGTGGCGGCCGCTCGAGCTCAGGTCGTAGCGGCCGATCCTCGCGAAGGCGGCGTTCGCGTAGCGCGGCTGCGGGGGCTGTTGCTGCTGCTGCTGCTGCTGTAGCGAGGGCTCCAGGCTGCCGTTGTTGCGGGTCGTCGAGCTCGAGTGGTTCGTCGGGCTGTTCAGGTGGTTCACGCTCAGGACCTGGACCTTCTTCTTCTGCAGCCGCTGCTGCTCGTCGCCGCTGGCCTGTTGGACACGACGGTGTTCGGCGTGAGCGTCCCTCGACTCTACGAGTCTCTCTTGCGCGTGAATTACCTGCGGGGGCAGCTTCTTCTGGAGACGGCGGCGCTGCTGCTTTCGGCGCCGGTACAGGCAGTACTTGAGGCATCCCGTGGCCAACAGCAGGATGAGGAAGATTCCGAGGGCTCCGGCGCCGATGGCCACGTACAAGAGGGTGACTCCGAAGCGGTACGAGCAGTTCTCCTCCCGCTCGTCGAAGCCCGACGGGCAGTGGCGGACTCCGTCGCACCACAGCACCGAGCTGATGCAGGCGTCCAGCTCCGGGCACCTGGGGGGGAAAATAAAAATCTCTTTGAATTTTTGGAAATAATTCGAGCGGAAGCGGAACGCCAAAGGGATTAATAATTTTGTAAGGACTTCGTTTAAAAATTTAATGCCCTTTTACGATACTTAATGAAGGGTATTAAGTTGTTAATCGGATTTAAGGCATTACTTTGGTATCATCTGCGAAAAATCGGAAAGTTTTTTTATGATATTACGATTACATTTAAAAATTTTACAACGAGAAATATACTATTAAAAAATTAGTGTACTATATATGTAATTCGATTTATTAAAAAGTTATTTCTGTTTTAAAAATGAATTTCGCAATAATTTCGTTTATGAAAAACTTTTATGATATTCGATGAATAGCAGTCGTTAACAGTATATAAGTTTTTGAAAATTGAAAATGAATTATTTTATAGTAAAATAATCATGTAATAATCAATTACTTTCAAATATTTACATTTTTCCAGAATATAGAGAAGAAAACATGTTAAGAAAGAAAAAATTATCAAGAATCAAAAAGATATTACAAATCATTATTATTATTTATTTACATTGAAATACCGAAATTCGCAAGAATTTTTAAAGGAAAATTCGAGTTATCATTTTATTATCATGTCAATCTAGCAGATTCAAAGATAATTACCTACCAAGAATCTGATAACTTATTTCCTACATAAGACAAAGTTTATCACGCGTATTTGTGCATGTCAATAAAATGCAAAATATAATCTGATAGTAGCGTAATTCAGTGTCTAAATTATTTGGACATCAAAAAATAAACGATACATTGTTTTATCAATGTGCCATCTGCAATGATTATTTGTGTATCATCACGTAGCATATATATTATTTTTCAAGGAAGAATCGGCTAATCTAATCATAATATCATTTCAAAGGAGTGTTTGTTTCAGAAACCGAACCTCGGCGAGCGAGGAACAAACCTCTAATAATTCGATTAATAATTTTGAAAATTGCCATTTCACTGCACGTAATTGAAGCTTGCAAAGCAAAGTCGATTAACAAAGTACTACGAGAGCTTCTATATGGGCACTGACCTATACGGGCACTCGATGCTGGCCGGTGCGAGGTTGTTGCCGAAAAAGTTGTCTCCCGGTCCGGACAGCAGCCTCTTCGAGATGGCCATCCAGGTGACGACGTAGTATCCGGGCTCCTGCTGCAGGAACTCGACGACGAAGCTCCTCGAGTGCTGCTGCTGCTGGTGGGGCAGGGGCATCTTGTCCTCGGTGGCGGTGGCGACGACGCTGCCGCTCCTGTTCCAGCCGCCGGAGATGAGGTCGACGATCCTCTGGGGCTCGTGGCCGCCGGGACGGCGGCCGGTGCCGTTGCCCTCGGCCGGGCAGACGACGGTGCGATCGGCCGGGTTCGCCGCCGGATAGACGATGATGCGGTTGCGGGTCGGACACTCGTCGACGTTGTGCCGGTCCAGCCGGAAACCCGGCGTCTTGAGGTAGAGGAAGTGGAGCCGCGAGTCCTCGGGCTCGATGAGCCAGGGCTCGTTCACGCAGTGCGTCACCTCGGCGGCGCTGGTGCCGCCCTGGGAGGAGGTCGCCGACGAGGAGGACCTGTCCTGGCTCGAGGGCAGCCCCGGGGGGCCCAGGCTCTCGTCGATCGTCGCCAGGCCGCCCAGCCGGTCCTTGCTGCGAGACAGGCCGTCCGACGCCGAGGACACGGACGACGTCACCTGGAGGGTCCGCAGACGTTTTTTTTTACTTAATTCACTTGGCGCGAGGAGGGGGGGGAGGGCTAATGGAGCGCGTAAACTTTGCGAGTGGTACGGAGATTAATTTAATATGAAAGGTTGATGGCACTATTTGGCAGTATATCGTATAAAGGTGGAGGAGGGTAAGTAGGCGAATATTGCCCTCCGTTGTATCGAGTTTTACGCGTATCCAATAAAATGTCCAGTTGAGCGTGCATCAATGAATTATTCAATGGATCATGAAGTAAACTTTGGCTATAAGTTAAAGGGCACTGGATTACTTAGGAGCAAGTTCTTGGATCCAGGGCAAATAGCGTAGTCACCGTGTAAAATTATAGGAGGATACGAGAACGGTATACCAGTGAACAACTGGGACGGTCAAACTTCCCGCAGTTTAAGAGACGGGCGGCTATGCGTAAAAGCCGCTCCGACTATTGTCTCCTGCACGTTTTACGAATGCATTTTCGATTCCGCGCACTGCCAGATTTCTTCTCTAAAAACTTTTAAACGTCGCTGCCTCTATAAATAAACTATACGTATTTCTCCTAATTTTACAAACGCAAATTCGAACGAGATCCCTCGCTATAAAAAAACGTCCGAAAAAACCTTACCACATTCTGCGGGGCGACGGAGGAAGCGGGCGGCAGCGGCGGGCTCCTCAGCGAAATCTCCCCGCTGGTCCCCCTGAGCCTCCGCTCCTCGAGTCTGCTCAGCCTGGGCGAGTCCGACAGCGGATGGGACGATCCGTGGCAGGCCTGGGCCGCCGCGGCTGCCGCTGCTGCTGCCGCTGCCGCTGCCGCGGCGGCGGCGGACGACGACGACGACGAGGACTCACCCGGCTGCTGGTGCTGCTGCTGGCCCACGACGCTGGGCCCGGGGCCCAGAGGGTCGCCCGGTCCCAGGGGCGGCGCGAACGTGCCCACCGAGTTAGCCGGCACGAAGCGGTACTCCCCCTCGAAGAAGAAGTCCAGGTAGTCCTGGGTGACGTTCATCCGCTCGACGACGAAGCTGAGCTCGAGCAGGGCGGACGAGAGGCTCTGGAAGACGAGCCGCTCGCTCAGGTTCGAGCAGAGGCAGTCGCGGGGCAGCTGGACCCCCTGCCACGGGTACTCGGCTAAACGGAGCTCGGCTATGCCCTCTGTTTGGTATATAGACGGCAAGAGAGAATCAGAAGGGAGAACGGGCTCTTTTGTAGTAACGGATCTAAGAAACATCGACGACGCCACTTTTTTTGGGCATTATGTACGTTTTCGAAAATCGGTCACTCACCAGGCTCGGCGGAGCCGCGGGCCGGCTTATTCGCGGGCCTCTCGCAGGACCACCTGTTCACCAGGGGGTCGATCCTGCTGCGGCAGCTCCTGCCGCCGAAGGAGGCGCGGCTGATGCTGAGCTCGAGCCGCTTGTCCGGGCCCGCCTCGAACCTGTAGGTGCAGCTGAGATTGGCGGCGCCGCCTCGACCGTAGAAGAAGACGCTGCGGGGCGAGCCGAAGCCGAGGGGCTCGGAGTTGGCGGCGCTCGGGGCGAAGACCCGATTGCAGGAGCTGGCCTCGTGGACGAACTCGTATCGGACGACGAAGCTCACCGGGTAGAGGACGCTGCCCTGGCGCAGCACGTGCTCGAGGGTGAGGTAGCGGCCCGTGGACACGTAGCTCTCGGACATGCTGCAGGGACGGGTGTGACGGCTGCTGTTGCGCAGCAGGCTGTGGTCGCAGAGCCGCGGGATCTCGTCCTTGCAGAACTCGCCCATCAGCGTCGCGTTCTGTGAGTTGAGCGGGATTGGCGGGGAACGCGAGAATACACTTTAATCGTCGGGTGACTTAGGAAGTATTTTTTAATTAATGCTAAACTTTCTACGGCGGCGCGCTGAATTATTCAAATATTCATTGAATATTCGTATAAGACGATTTTACGACGTGAACAATAAAGCGTAAAGTGTATAGCGTGCCTGAAATATGCAATGAAAATTTAGAATTGCAATTTGAAAGCTCGACACTTGGAGGTATTAAAATTGCTCGGATTTTTCATTATATCGATTTAAACTGCTCGATAAATAATTAAACAGTTAAAAAAGAAGGAAATTTCATCCTTTTAAAAAATTTTCATTATATACAAAGTAATGAGTTTTAAAAATCTAAATTATCCTATCGATTTATAAATATTCAAGAAAATATGAAAAGGTAAAAGATTCCTGGTACAAATTGTTTATTAGTATATACTATACTTATTGCAGAAAAAAGCAATAAAAGTAGAAAAATAAAAGTAAGCTTTCAGAAATGAAATTACTTGGAACTATAAAAACTTTGTTTTCTTTCATTTTTCACTTTCAATTGAAGCCACCGGGCAAGTACGTAAAATTGAAACACACGAGGGTCGCAAACATTTAATGATATTACCAGTGCATAAAGTTTAAATCAGCTAAAATATTGCTGCCTCGCGTAAACAGAGGCATACCCTTAAACTTGCAGAAAATCGTATCAATTCTAATTAATTACTCGATACCACTCGAACTCCCAACATTCAGAAATATCTCACTCTCTCGGAGCCAATCGAAATCCGGGCGAATTCAAACTTCGCCCTCAATTTTCCAAAAGCAAAGTTTACCGCCGCCGCCGCCGCCGAAGCCTTTTCATTTTGCATAAATGCTGTTTTTTTTTTTTTTTTGCCCCCTCGAGCCGAGAAAATTAATTGAATGTGCCGCGGCAAAAAACGAGCTGGCCGCCGGGACGGAAGAAAGAAATTGACCACTTGGGTCGCGAAAAAAAAGTTGAGGAAATTGCGGTCAAAGGCGATTGAATAATACGGTATACATCCATATGCATGAATAGGGAGGACTCGAGTAAAGCAAGACGGGTAATTTCTGGTGCTTCGGCTCCGGGGGCTTGCGTATATACATCCGTGCAAACGACGGTCATTGCTTATGTAAGGCTAATAAAATTGAAAAATTTTAAGGGGGCTCTCCCTCCTCGCTCAATATTTAATTGCCACGCCTCGGCGATTTCAATAATTATTGAAAATCCATGCTAAGAGTCGTACTGAACGTTCTGTCTCTCCGAGGAAAAGTCCAAGTCGCTCGGAATTAAAATTAGTGCTTGAGAAAAAAATGTGTAAAATAAAATTTAATCCTTGAAATTAAGTAAATTGAACTGAAGATAAAATTTTCTACCTCTTAATTTTAAATTTTTCAAGAAAAGCTTTAATTGGTCGAAAATTAAAATGAATTAGCAGTCGTTAAAAATGAAGCAGACTATTGCGAAGCATTGAATTGTGTTATAAATGGTTGGTTCATAAATTCAAAAAAATGCGGAGATAAGCACTTTAACTTTATCGCATTTTCGTAGGAGAATTCGAAAATGATACGTCTCGCAAGAGTTATTGCTCTCTAAAGATACCATTTAAATTATTTATGTCGCAATACTTCTCGCGTTTCCTGCGTAAACGGCTAAAAAGGACGAAAGTCTCCAGTCGAAAATGACTTCGAATTAGTCTTCCCTAAAAAAAAAAAAAAAATACTGAAGAACCAAACTGACTGACCTCCTTGAGGCTCGACGCGGACGCTCCCAGCTCGGTCCCGGCGGCGCTGTTCCCGGCGTTGGCCTCGCTGCGCTCGCCGTTCCAGATGAGCAGCTTGACGTTGCACTCGTTGGCGGTCTCGGGGGCGCTCGCGGCCACGGCCGCGGGATCGCCCGTCGAGGCGTAATACTTGACGAAGGCCAGCCAGACGATCTCGTTCTGCTTGCCCTGGAAGTGGAAGCGGCAGGTCGTGTTCGGCGGGAGGGAGTGCTTCGGGTTCTCGAGGACGCCGCTCGAGCCCTCGTGGCTCGACACGTAGAAGTCGCACTTGTTGTTGTCCTTCACCACGAAGCTCGCCGAAGATCGCTCGTCCACGAAGATCACCTGAAGGGGGGGAGGTCGACCGAAGCGTGTCGAGTGAGTGCGTTATGTAATCCTCTTATATACATATATACCAAAGCTTATGCGCCGTTCGACGGAATGCATAGTATGAATAATTCATAAATTCGTATTAAAAATCAATAGAAAGCGCATAAATCACAAAGTCAGACGCGGGGGGCGCGATAAGAAGGTATATAGCTTCGGCTCTTACCTGGACTTCGAGCTCGAAGCCGGGCAGGAACGACAGGGGCACCGGATGAGAGGGTATGTCGTAGGGCGAGGTGTGAAACTCGAGGAGCATCGTGTCGCGGCTGCTCACGATGTCCGGGACGGCGTCGCCGCCGCACAGACGCACCAGCACCCGGTCCGTCGTCGAGGCACCGTCGTAGACGGTCAGGTAGTCCTGCACCACGTTGCACTGATCCCAGACCCTGATGCCCGGGAAAAACAAAAACAAACAAGAGCGAACTCTGCTCGAGTCTCGATCGAGTTATCGGGGGATTGGGGATGACATTTTTGTGCGGAAACGTGTATAATTGTTGCATTATATCCGGGCCATTATTCAAATATCGTAGATCGCTTTGGCCCCGTTTTCCCGGTGGTAATTAGCGATCGGATTATCCAATCCTCGGGGTTTCATTGCGAGGCGTATAACGTCATGTGGCACGAAATTATGCTAATAGAGACAGTATCGCGCAGCGAGCAAATGGATTCTTAGCTCTAATGATACTTTTAGAATTCGTTAATTCCGACTGTCAGAGTTTAGTGCAATATCAAAAGTATTTGATCGATATACGTATTGTCCAAAAGGGTAAAAATATGTCTCAAATTCCAAAAGTATAAAGCTTTTATTGTATTACCGGAGCTGCTATTCTCGTTTTTACAATATCAGATTCGCAATTCGACGGAATTCGATAGATTAGTAGATTAATTTCAATTAAACTAAAAATACACATTGTGAAAAGTGCGAATTTATATTCGGAAAATCGCAATGTGAAAAATGAAAGACCGCTCCGGGGAGTTAGCGTAGACTCGCAATCCATTACCCCTCGAAGGATACAAAATTGCCGTAATCCAGCGGACGACAATGCGCGTCGATCGAGGGTATAAAATCTGTCCCGATTGAAGCCCAGGACGAGGGAGATCAGTATTCCGCGTGGATCCTCCTCCTCCCCGCGCTCGTCTCGAGAGATTTTCCGCGCGTTTACGCGCAAAATTGGACTGACCTTAGGGTTCGCTGGCTCGGGTCGAACTTCTCCGCCTGGTCCTTGATGTGTATCTTGCGGCTGTTACGCTGACTGACCGCCAAAAGGGCGCGGTGTCCCGGGGGCGCGCGCTTCTGCTCGATCCGATAGTAGCAGGTGACGTTGCGCGGGTAAACACCCGGGTAGTTGGGCGACTGCAGCCTGCAGGCCCGCGCGTCGCACCTGCGAACGAGCGAAAACAGTTTTTTTTTTCTCCCCTCTGTCGCGTCGGAGGAGAGCTTTGCCCGCGGAACAAAAAATATATGTAACCGCGACGCGCTTTGAAAAAGCTCGCTCTCTCTCTCTCTCGATCGGAATAATGTCCCCCGCTCAGCGTTCGAAAAAGTGGGCTGCGCCCCACACGCTTCATTCAAATTTATGCCTCGTCTTATGGCGCCGTTTCTGTCGGCGGACAAAAATTTATGAACAATGTTAAATGTACCGGCATTTTTGACGTCCCATTGGAAACGCGTTTCGGCGCGTTATTTACCTGGACGTTCGACGACAAGCTCGAGAGTTTACACTCTTTCATAATAAATCGACAAAGTATAATTTGATTTATCGACAGCGTTAAACTCGACCAATCACTTTTTCGTATAGTATAAATACGTTCGCGTCCGAAATGAACACGCTGCACGCGTCGTTAATAATCTTAACAAGCCGACATAGGCGGCAAAGCCCCGATTATTGTTTGAAACGCGACGAAAAAAAGGTGACGCGCGGAATTAGGCACAAGGGCAATTTTTTTTTTCGTCCGGCGCTCGATATTCATAATTTTTGTAAAATCGGACGAGAGAAAGAGAGGGAGAGAGAGAGCAATCGATATGCGGCCCCGGCGATTAATGCTCTCTCTCTCTCTCTCTCTTTCTCTCTCTTCCTCGGCACTGAATTTTGAATATTTTCATCTAAGATTCATTGAGCTTCAGTTTTGCAGGTCGACGCGGCCGTGTGCGAGTAAACTTCGGATTCGGAACAATCGCGATCTGCGATGTGTGTACACGCGTACGGAAATGCAAGATTGAAGAAGTTTTATTTAACCCCCTCGTTTCGCGCTGTGCACTCGTAGATTTTTTTAAGCGAGAGGCGCATTATTCGACGTAGATATATGTATTTAAAGCGATAGTCGATCGTTTTCTATTTAATCGGCGTAATAATGAACTGCGCGCGAAATTTTATTCCCCGCCTTAACGAGGAGTTGCAAAAATACGAGCGAATTCGCGAGCCGCGCTCAAAACAGTTTGAACCTTTGAAGAGAGAGAGAGAGAGAGGGAGAGAGTTTAAGGCAACATTGATTTGACACAGATTCGCCAAAGTTTAAAGAGCAGTCGAAATCCAATAAAAGCCCCCAAGGCGGCGAACCCTCAAAAGCAGCAGGCCTATAGTAATCCCCCCGAAGGCGCCTTCGACCCGCGCCATTCCGCGCAAAGGTCAAGACTCGCGCTCGGCGCGCCTAAATCCCTCACTCACCTTGTGAAAACGCGATCGCAGTAAGTGGCATTGACCAGCTCGCCCCGCCATGTGCTCATGCTGCTGTTGCCGTACCTGAGGTGGGCCTCGCTGCGCTTCAAAAACTTGTACGACAGCTTGAAGTCGAAGTTGTAGTCGTTGCCCTGGAAAAGGCACAGGGATGAGGGGCGGTACGGGAAGAGAGAGAGAGAGAGAGAACGCGCGTTAGTTCGAATCAATTGACGTAATTGATTGCCATTTGCATGCTAATGCGGGGAACAGTTTCGCGCGGAGGGAGCCGAGCGCGCCAAGTTTCCTAGGCTGCGCGTGCTGCAAGACGCGCGCGCGCGCAAGCCCGATTAATTCATGCAATTAGAGTGATTGGAACGACCGCGCGCGGCACCCGCACTCACCCAGCCACCCCGCATTTTTATCCGCTAATTAAGAGGTCCCGTTTCCCCGCCGAATATTTCGATGTACTCGCGAAGGGAGCGATGTAACTTCTTTTGCGGCATCCTCGTAATGCACCGAAGTAACTTGCAAGCTGATTGTTCCATTTCTCCGGAGCAAAGAGCTTCTTGAAATTTTGCTCTCTCTCTCTCTCCCTCTCTCTCCCCCCGACAAAGTTGGCGTGAAAATTTCCTTCGGCACACCGCTCCTTCTACATATATATTACAAATTTACTTTACTGGCTGGGATGAAATATAGCTTTCGAAAATTTCAGTATATGTATATGTATATAGAGTCCCGGCTGGAATACGAATAAAACGTCTGCGATATATATCCCTTTGTAATATTCAGCTTCGGCAAAAGTTTCATTAGCTTCCTGTTTTTCGGCGAGAGAGCAAAGAGAGAGAGAGAGAGAGAGAGCAAAGGTCGCCTCTTTCATCTTTTATTACATATCCGAGCACGTGTGTGCGCACGATGGGTGACGCCCTATCACTCCGAGCCGAAGGCCGCCTCCAGATTCCGATCTAAATGGGCAAGGCGATGGCAGCAGCCGCTTCCGTTCCGTACCCTGAATGATTTATTCCACCGACGGGCAAATGAACTACTCGGGCTACTATCTCGGGCAAACGACTCGCTCTCTCTCTCTCGAAGCCGCAAACGGACGGAAATGAATTAAAAAGTTTGCCCGAGCCGCTCTCTCCGTCGGGCAGCCCTCGCGGATTACCTCTCGCGCGTGTATGAAATCGATGCCCGGCCAATTAGCGGAGCGACTAGAAAGCAGGCTCGAGAATTCGAGTCGGGAAAGGCGATCTCCGGAGCCCCCGAAAGCTCGCGGGAGACGGGGCGGAGCGGGGGGAGGGGAGGCTGGCGCTTAAAACGGCCGCGGGAGGTGTGCGCTTGCTTACCTGGCCGGAGAGTCGCGACAGATAGAGGGTCAGGTTGATGGAGCGGGTCTCGCTGTAGTAGACGGTGTAGCCCCAGGCGCTGCCGCACCACTGGCCCCCGGTGGCCGGTCGGCCCTCCTCGTTTATGCTCACGTAGCCGTCGGGGCAGCCGTCCGAGGTGAAGGAGAGGAAGCGGCCCGCCGTGAACGTGTCGAAGGTTAGCTGGAACCAGAGCTCCCATTGTATTTGGACTGAATAAACAAAGCAGCCCCTCTTCTCGCTCGACTCGAGGCAGCTTAAAAATCGCCGAGTGAATCGGACGACAATATTGGATATACGGATATCGTGCAATCTGAATGTTCATAATTTTGATTTCTCCACGGCAAATGAAATAATTAGCGCGGGGTAGGTTTAAAAGGTCGTAGATTTTATTTTTCCCGCACTCGTGGCTTCCGGGGAGTTATGACGACCCTTTGGCGGGCGTTACAACGACTCGGGATATCTCAACGAGTTAATCAGCATAAAGCGAGTGCGCTCTCGTAAAGGGGGCTAAAAAGAAAAAGCGGAAACGGAGAGGGAAAGCATGAGAGTAGCTGTGGCATGCACACACGTACCTGTATGAGATCCCCGAGTTCGTGACCGGCCGCAGTGAAATTGAGATGACACAGGAAGGGCAGCCTTTCCTCTCGCGGTCTGCGCACCTGCAGCTCGTAGGTCCGACCCACATCCCCGTACAGAGTGCGGTTGCAAGCTGCAGCAGGCACACGGGAAATGAAGAAAAAAAAAGGAAAACCAACCCAGTCAGAGAGAGAGAGAGAGAGAGAGGGGGAACTTTCTGCCTTTCCGTTTCTCTGCCCCGTTCATTCATTCGTTTCAGAGAGAGCTTCCTTTTATATTCCCGGCAGCTTATTTATCCGGTTCAGAAACTAAATACTGACGTTCAATTATTATATCGATAAAGGCCGGTGCTGCATAAAGGCGTGTCGCGTTTTATACACCCGATGCCGGACTGCGGAAGTCTTATCTCGATCTCTTTCTCTCTCTGCAGAATTAAATAAACGGCCCTCCGGCATATTTTATATATAAAGGGAAATGCCACGTTTTTGAATATTTAGCCTATCACGGTAATAGGTTTTTCTACTTTCGAAAATGCGGCGAGCGCTGCATTTTTAAAATTAAAAAAGACGTTTGCCGTCCGACGTAATACCCGGGAAATTCCTCCTCCCGATCCTTGGATTATGCAGGCTTTTCAATCTGCCGTTGAACCACAGAGAGAGCGAGCGATTCTTGAATGTTGACTTCGCGTACAAAGCGTACGAGGCTCTCTCTCTCTCGCGCGCGCGCACCGCCCCATCTATCAAATAATCTTGCATTTATCATAATTCGCGTTTTCAAATACTTTTGCCCCACCGACCCGCGGTTCTATCTCGACGACGACGCGAGATTTTTAACGTCGCGCGCGGATGAAAGCAGTCGTTGGCGATCGAACGCTAATGTTTTAAATCGAAATTATTGTATGGTTTCTTTGAACTTTTGAAATTGGCCCGTTACGAAGTTACGGAATGCGTATTGCCAACGACGTTTATTTCTTTAAAATATTTTGAATATTTTAGCAGTGTTAATAAATAAATTAAAAAACGAATGTTTTCTTTAAAAAACGTAAGCCGTGATTATAACGCTCAATTAAGGTGTACTTGTTAGGTATCTAAGTGAATAAACACAGAATTACACCCGGAAAAGTGATATTTATAATAATATTTGCGTAAAAGGTAAGGGATAAGCCTCCCAACCAAAAGTCCAAGGTTTAAGTCCCATCTCGGTCAACATTATCCTAAAGTATTAAAATGCAGTACTTACAGTGGCGGTGGACAAAGGCTATAATAATAACGGGGGCAGGATTACAGTGATACACTTAAAACTAACTCGCTTCCATTTGGATTTAATGTTTATCTTTCGAGAGCTACTTCCGAATTCGGAATTGGCCGGTGGTTGGCGGCCCGGCGAAATAAAAGCCAAATTCGTCGATAAATATTTGAAGCGCTCGGCGCTAAACGTCTGTCGGGCGCGAACGTGTCGGTGCTCTCTTTAAAATTTAACAACTGTACAATAATAGCTCGGGATTTTTGTTTCCAGACACCGCCGATCGCGAAACTTTAAACAAAAAGCGAAAAGCGTCGCCCGGCCCGCGTATTATTTATCGAATTATCGAGAGAGGTCATTTTAACCCGGAGCTGCCCGTTTTCGCATCGCGGTATGCGCCTAATTGTACGTTGCATCCTAGGCGAGCAGCAGCCTGGAAATATCAAGCTTATCGATCGAGGGTCCGTCGGAATATAAAAATACTCGCATTCCTTTGACTGCCGAGGAGCGCTTAAAGGGCGATCGGTCGATTAGGCCCTTTCGTCAAAATTGGCCTTTGTCGCCCTCGCCCCCCTCTCCCCCCGCGGTAAAGGGTTATATTCACGTGCCGCGGCGCTAAAAACGCCCGAAAACAAAACAGATGCCGTCGTATACGTTCGGGGATCGTTAACGTTATACAGCGAGCGCGGCAGAGATCTAATAGAGAAAAAAATGGCACTAATAGGAGAGAGAGAGAGAGAGATAATGCCGGCTGGGCCGACTACTAACGGGTGCAGTAGGCCGGCTCGTCGCTCTTGTCCTCGCAGTCGTCCTCGCCGTCGCAGAACTTGTCCTGGGCGATGCAGAGGCCGGAGCCCTGGCACCTGTGCTCGCTGAGCTTGCAGGAGCTTGCGGTGGGTGGCTGCTGCTGCTGCTGCTGGTGGTGGTGGTGGTCGGCCGCCGCGGCCGCCGCTGCCGCCGCGAGGGCGCGCCCCAAGATGAGGCCGAGCGTCGCTGCCAGGAGCCGCAGCCGGCCCGGCGACATCGCTGCTCGGCGGCCACTAGCTCCCCTCGTCCTGGCCCGAGCCCCCGGGATCGATATGCATAAATGCACGCCAAAGCCGGCGGCCCTCCTGCACACCGATCGATACCCAATCCTCGGCACTGGCACTCGACTCCTGCTCTCTCTCTCTTTCGGCCACTAGGCGGCGAGGGGCTGCTGCTGCTGCCGCTGCTGCTGCTGCTTCCAACGCTGCTCGACGGGGCGACGCTGCCGGCCCAGGAGCATCCTCCCTGGCTGATACAGGGGCTGTGGAAGCGCGCGCGCGACGCGCGACCCTCTCTCTCCGTCTCGCTCGCGCTCTCGCACGGAGACGCGCGCAGAACGGGGGGGGGGGGCTGCTGGGAACTGGCGCAGGCCGCAAGCGGTGTCGCTCTGCCGCCGCCGCTGCTGCTCGTCCGGGGGTTGCCGCCGCCGCTGCCGCCGCCGCCGCCGTACGTCTCCCCAGACGACGCGCGCGCACAAGCGCCAAGAGGGAGGGAGAGGACGCCTTCTCGCGCACACGCCACCCCAAGCCGCCCGGAGCTCAGGCCCTGCCGCTGCCGCCGCTGCTGCTGCTGCCGCTGAGCCCAGAGCGACATGTGCACTCCCAGACGCTCCTTCTTCGCCGCGGCCGATGTCTTGCGGGCTTTTATCTCTGTCTCTCTCTCTCTCTCTCGGCTGGGGATATTGACCAACATTTTCGGCTCAGCCGCTTTTCAAACAGGATCTCCTGATTTACGGCTCTTTACGGCTGAGACGCCCGTAATCAGTTGGGAATACGAAACGTCAAAGAGCCGCGCTCCTCCTCGCGAAATGCTAAAGTATATTCGCTCTGTAAAATGCAGCTTCGCGAGAGGAGGAGGGGTGGCTTATGAAAAAACTCGCTTTAATATTCATCGTTTCATCTTCCATTTAGAAAAACGGATTGCCAATTCCGCTGCGAGCCGAGGGTTTATTTCTAAAAAGTAGACGTAATTTCAATAAAGAATACATATATATATCCCGGAGGTTAGTTTTGGCCGGCGGTGAGGGGGGAGGGGGGGCATATTATTAATTTTAATCTCGGACGAAAATATGTTTTTTCTGAATGAAATTTCAGCGTGTGTCCCGGGCTAATTCAATTGTATTTTTATCCCGCGAACATTAGAGCGGCCGTGGATTCATTTCAGCTCGCGTAATAATTTACTGAAACGCGCGAGGGGGGGGGGGGGGGAAAAAAAAATT
>UCOL01002615.1:0-24223 GCA_900474335.1 Ormyrus nitidulus | reverse complement strand
ACAGTATAGTAAAATATCTTACAAAGTATAGTAATTTTTTTGGCTTTGACAGTCTGTGGTGGCTTTACTAGACAGTATAGTTATTTTTACAAGATTATTTGCAATTTTTACTATATTTCTTCTCTCAGTGTATTAAAAGCTATATAAAAACATTTATGTCCTTTAATGTAAAGGACCTGTACATAGAAACTGCAATAATCACAACTATTACTAGATGTTAATGCTGAAAGTGCATAATAGCATAACTTGTAATTGGCATTACTCTCATTATCAAGCATGCAGTACCTAGGGGGACATTAATTGACGGATGGTTTGTCATACTTGTTCAATAAAATTAATCAATCCAATTATTACAGAAACGGTACGAAATATTAATAAGATTAATCCTTTTACAGCTCTTAAATATTTCACGAAGTCGGCGAGTTAATATTTAAGTAACGAAGGGACCGAATATGTAGTCAGGCTCCCTTCACTTGTTTCATTTAATTCATCCTTCTATTAGATCCTTTTACTTCCGCTTAGTAATTCATTAAGAGACTAATAGAATCCCGTAATAATGTGTCATCAAAGGACTAATTCATATTCATTGACGTTGAAATAACTTGATTTAATAAAATGGCCTTTAACGTTCCCCGTGCAAAAATGATCTTAAGTGCAGGTGGAGAGCTTTATCCACCTCGAATTATCATAAATATGCAGATTTTCAGGCAATTTTTATGGAATTGATGTTTACCCAGCGTATAAACGTCTATAAACTATACGCTTTTAACGATATCTGCTTATTTACATACTATTAGTTCTAGAATTTTTAGTGTAGGTGTATTTAAGGGCAGAACGAGTAAATCGAATATTACTCTTCATTTTTTATTCCTCAACGACTAATGGATATATAATCATGTTTTATTCTGGCAATAACGCTCGTTAAAAACTTCTTCACAACCAAGAATTCATTTTCCACGTAAAAATATCGTTAATCTCACATTTCACTCTACAACGCTATTCAGTTACAAGGCTAAACGCGAAATTTGGCGTATCACTGCGGTTTAAAAGGAAATCCGAACAAAGTCGATCTCCCCCGGTAAACCCTTTAAATAAAAAAAATAAAAAACGTCTCCCGCTGAAAGAATAGCGGCGGGAGGAATAAAGGTCTGACTCGGCCCGCTGATGGATCAATTCTGGCCTGATAAAAAGGCGCGCGCTGTATTTCTTCCTTCCGACTTCTCTCGCCGAAGGAACAGGGAGAGGGAAAGAGAGCGAGAGAGAGAGAACGTAAGGAACGTGCCTCGCCGGAATAAATCAAACCTCTCCGAGTCTCTCTGTCCTTATTGTACGTACCGACGCTGCTCGGATGTCACTATCGCCATTTTCTATGTACCGGAAAGATCCTCGATGTTTTATTTGCTCCGTCGGGGGGAGGAGAACGCTGCTTTTCCTCGATTCTCGGTCTTTTTCGGTCGCTCTTTTCTTGTACGGGGGAAGGTTCGCTGCGCGTTTTCGAGATGCTTATACGGAAAGGACGCGCGGAATGCTGAATGTTTAAGCGCACGAAGGTGAAGTGATTCGAGTGCGATAGGGAAAAAGGTGGGCTGCGATTTATTGTGCAATTTTTGTTTGGGGCTCTCGTTTTTGTAGGACATTGAGGATTGACGTTCTTTTCTGTCGTTGGAGTAAATAAAAATCCTAACACTGAGCGAAGTGAGATACTAATTTACTTAATCTAAATTAGACCATTTTCCCATCACCTTTTATTCTCCATTAACTGTTAACTGCTTTAAAAATCGTTTCAATTTTTACCGGTGACCGCAATAACAAATAAAACTAGGACCCATCCAACCGGAAACGCAACCAAAACTAAAACGAACAAAAACGTCCATTACTTCTCCCCTTTCTTCGCGAAGCTAAAAATTCCGGAGAAAACGAAGCGTCGGCGGTCGGCGGCAGCGGTGCATTCGCCGCGAAACTGGTACTCCCCAAATGGATCGCGTTTGCGCGCCTCGTCGTCGCAAAATGGGTCGTTAGCGAGCTCGTTTGCCGCCCGCCCGACGACGCATTACTCCTCCCCTCTATTTTCCCGTTTTTATACCGCGGTACAGTGCCGCGCGCGGTGGAAAACTCTCGAACTCAGCCGCGAGCTCTCGGAAAAGCCTCTTTTGGCTCGCGCGCTTTTTCGCTTTATCGCTTTTGAAATTTTTTTTTTTAATTTTCGTTAATAACATAACCTACGAGTTTGAACTTACAATTTTCCAATCGAAACTGTTTCCCAAGTCTGTGTTTTGTAGTTCATTTTTAACGTATCAATAAGTTAAAAGAATTTCAATGTTATGTATGAGAGAAATATTTTTTTATTAAAAGTAGCTTAGTCTAACACAGAAAATATTTAGCGCGCGCGCAGCGCGCTTGAATGGTGCTGGTTTTCATAAATTTCGATGTTTTCGTGATTTCTCTGCCCAAGCGTGGCCGTCTGTATAACGAAGTTTAATGTTCGCCGTAACTATTAAATGGCTCTATATATTTCAATAGAATTCGCATTACTTTTCTTAGCCAAAACTTGATTGTATTTTAGTGCTGGTCTAATTACTAAGTTACTTCGAGTATCAAATAATTTATATTTCTCGATGAGCAGTAGATGGCAGGAAGTTAATTACACCATGTAAATAATGTATTCGTGAATTGTTTTTTAAACAAAATGTTTAATAAATTCATTAAACTCTTTATTCCAGATTCTTTATTGGAGATTCCCCAAACTTGATGTTTTAATGTACTTGTTAATAAAGATTCTCTTACTGTGGTTTTGTCTTGGTTAGATTTTCCTCGAGCAGAATACTTTGCTCTTTGTTACCGAAGCGGTGAGAGAAGATTAGATGAGCTCTTTTTTTTAAAGATAAAAGTGACACAATTAGAGGTAATAAAAAAAGGTTTGAGTAGTTAAGAAAAAGGTTCGAGCAATTAGAAAAAGAAATAAACTGCCGCTTGTTTCGTCACCTTCCTGGACTCATGAAAGGTTTAGTAGAATTCAGTGTAATAAAATGGATAAAACCTTAGCGTAAGTTTGAAAATGAATTTTTGTCGCGTTTCGTCATAAAAATTGCTGTAATAATAAATGTTAAAAGAAAAAAAGATACAAGAAAAGAATAAATAAAAACCACTTTTACAAAAGGTATAGCCGTAACTGGAAGGCAATATCACTGATGACACAGTGTTTGTTGAAGCTAGCCGGGGCCTCGCTTACATTGCCGACGAATACGCACGGTATTAATGAACTTTGAAGTCCGATATCCAATTTCTCGTAACGGGTCGAACTTCCTCTCAAAGTTCGATAAGTCGCAGGCTTACGGGAGCTCCCACGGACGGAAGTTGCTGTGCGTCGTCGAAGCGCAGAAAGGGCCATAAGCTACTTTTTGCGTAAGCACGTTCGCGGCCTTTAAGGGCAAGAGTATTGACCGGATAATGAATCGCTAAAGTGGCGGATCCAAACGAGAGGGCGCCGAAAGTGAATTAATAACGGTGTCGGCAGCGATAATTTCATTGCTGGCGAAAATTTGTTCTTTCTTTCGTGCTTTTTTTTTGGACAGTCTCATCGGAAAGCGAGAGCTTGCGGCTAATGAAAAATAAGCCCCTCAGAGGGAGCAGTCTATGTCGTTTCGGCAATTTTAACGAGCCGGCGGAAATTGTTAAACCGTATCCGACATTACAAACTTTCCGCGCTCTCTCGCTCGCTTTTCTCATGGGCCGCCGCCACCACCGCCGTCGTCGTCGGCGGGTTAAACGAGTTAGACTTTGCTCAGGGAACGCTAACTTTAAGCAGTAAATGAATTGAATAGACGAGAGGAGAGAGCGACGGAGATGAGCGCACGCGAGTTCCTGGCCCTCCAAATCATTTTAACGCGCCGGAATAACTTCGTTTTTTTTAAACTTCTAGTGCTCGTTAAGTTTTTAAGCTATAGCTTCATTTTCATAGGAGTAGCCCCCGAGCTGCCAACGGAAAATAAAGTACAGGTCGCTTATGCCTCGCCGAGGAAGTAAAAAAGGAGTTTTACTCATTAAAAACTGAATCCACAAACAAGATCTAGAGCAGATGATATTTTTGGGCCAAACCGCTTTTGCGCTTTGTTGTTTTGTGGCAGAGCGCGCATCAAGAATAACGTTTTACGTATAAGTGATTAACTTTTGCGTTCTCGTAAAAGTTTTTTTAGCCTTTCGGCTATCAAAGCATATTTCCAGTTTTTGGAATGCGAGTTTTTGTTTACTTTATGAAGCTGAAAATCCGTAAGCATATTTTCCCAGCAAAATTTATTCATAATTCAGGCCAAAAGCAAGGCAGCAGCAGCATTATATGCAGAGCGCTTAAACTATCTGCTTCGTACGTTCCGGTAACTACATTCTTATCAAGGCGAAATCGATTTTTCACCAGCGTTCCATTCAAGTTTATAAAAGTTCAATAACTCTAGAATGGCGAATAAGGATTCCAATTAAAAGGGGGATTCCGAATCTAGAATTCGATTTTGAAGACTCCTTTGAGCCTGTGCCGGACGTTGCACAGCGCCGCGCAGGCACAGCGAAATATTACATATAGAATATATCGAATCCGTAATATTCGATTCGCCTGTACAGCGGCGGCTTTTTCCATCTGGCCTTTTCCATTTGCCTCGCTCTCTAGCCGTGTCGCCGAGGATCGGACTTTTTTCTACAATGGCCGGAAGGCGGCTGGCGCAAGTGACTCCACGATAAGCGCAGAATGGAACGCGATTAACGCTGGCAATCCAGGTCAAGCTCCGGCCCGCTTTCACGGAGCCGAATTCAATAGCCTATATATTTTTGACTCGATTAGCCTGCAAGAAGAAGTAGCTCCGCTGTCGCTTTATTTCCCAGTACGTACCGCCTTGCGGGAAGAGCTCCTTATTGCGGTTCCTATGGAGCTCTTAGCGCAAGTTCAGGCTGCGGCCGAGCACTTGCGGCGCCCAACTTTGCTCGCCGGTCGCCGCCTTTAATAATTGTTTATTTCGGTGATTAGGGGGGACGACCTTGAGGGCTATTAATCGCTGCTTACTTCTCCGACCGGTATAATGACGAAGTTTTCTGAGACGAAGGGAGCAAGCGGAACTTAGCGTTTGCACCAGTAGCTTTAACGGTCACTCGGCTTGATCATCAATATTGAACTTGCCATGTTTCTCTGCACGGAGACGATATTTGCTGTTGCTCAACTTTTACTTCGAATTAGCGGCTGCTCGAGGGCTTATTTGCTGTTCAATTACATTGATCTAACCGTTTAATTTCGTTTGCACGGAAATAATGATATTGTTAAATGGATCAGTTTAGTGCTTATATCCTTTTTATTAGAAGTAAATTATTACGACCTATAAAACTTTGGCGAGACTTTGAACTAACGATTAAAAAGCACTCTTTCTCAACTAGTAAAGTAGTAGCTCAGTAGTACAAATCATTTATAGTCAGACATTGAAAAAATTCGAAATATTTATTTTTAAAGGAAAAATAATCATTTTTCTCATTCCTCTTTTTTTTATTCTTGAGTTTAACAAGTAAGTTTTAATGATTCCTAATCAGCAACTTTCTCTACTAGACCAATAAAAGACGGTAAACAATTCGAGTCGAATCTTCTTGCAAATACTCCTTGCAGAAGCTACAAAGTCCCACGCTTCATTGAAAATATGCATATAGAGAGTGTCGGTTAGGAGGTTCTCAAAGGCAAGTGCAGGAAGATCAGAGCACGCAACATGTAAACACCGCATCTTCGTACGCTAACGAGGTCGCCTCTTGTGCATTATTCAGGGATCGAATTGCCAGGCGGTCTGATGACGAGTCTCGGCTCTTTCCCCGATTGTGTTTGCGGCTTGGCTAGGAGTCGGTAACAACCGGCACCGCTCCGGATGGCCTGCGGCGAAGAAGATGGACCGGCTGCGCGCGAGGCCGGAACGGAGCCAAGCTTCATTTGTCCGTCCCGGCGAATTTGCCGCTATTTATCCCTGTCTTGGCTGGGGTCATTACGATGCTCCTATGTATGTATGCATATATGCACGTACAGAAGCAGCCTGGGTAGAATAAATCGAGCCTCGTATTTTCCCCTACCAGTGCGTCGCCCGCTGTTAATGCCGAAAGAAACAATGAAAAAAGCCAAATCGATGACGATACCGTGTTCGTTTTTTTCAAAATAACAATAAATGCCGTAAATCAGCGGAGGATTTCAGCAGGAATTTTCGTCACATAATATAAATAAAGTCTAGGCTGACGCTCCCTTCTGCTCCGGCAGAAAGGACCTCATTCGATTATGCATGCGTGTCGGATATATATATATATACGTACGCTTCAGGAAATTCTGAAAAAGTTGGCTGCGGCATAATACCGCGGGGGGAAGCATAAGGAGAATTCGCTCGTAAAATGGAAGGAGCTTCGGTGCAAAATTAAAATTCATACGCCAAACTCTGTACAGCGGCATAAGCAGCATGCAGCCGAACGATTGCAGGAGGGCAATGGTGCCCGACTTTTTTGCGCAACTTTCGCTCACGCGCTCTCTTTCGGAGAAACTTTCCGCCTGCGCAACACGCGTGCAAGTAAATGGCTCGGGTTTAAAAGTAAAATAAAGAGGATGATCCGTCGCACCCGAGGGACGAACGTCTGTCATCTAAATATCCGAGCGAGCGAGCTTTAAAGCCCGGCCGCTTCCCTCGAGAGCGGTTAGAAAGGGTGGACGAGCTCGCCGGGTAAATGTCGGCGCGCTTCAGAGCCGACCTGGCCTATAAATGTGTTTTGGGCAAGTTGTTTAAAAGTTGAGCCCTGGAAATTGGCGCGTCTACACAGCTGCGTTACGAGGCAACGCTTACGGGGGATGAGAAGGGTTGGGCTCGTAAGAGTGGCTCGTTATTATGCATTTTCTCGAATTCGAGAGTATGGGTTTCAAAAGGCAGCGAAACTCTCTTTCGCGGCGCTTCTGAGTGAGCCGGCGAGAAAGACGGAGAAGGGGTGACCAAACAAGAATGCTTTTTGGGGGGAAAATTGCAGGTAGAGCACGAGGAGGAAGTAGGCGAGAGAAAGGCGGAAAAGAGCAAAAACAGCGAGGAAAGACGTATGGGGAGTGTCAAAGGGAGAAAGAGAGACAAGGAACGAAAGTAAGACTGGCGCACGGCTCCTTGTGCATTTGGTGGGATGACGGTAGGAAAAGTCTCGTAAAATGGGACGCTTGGATAGCGATTCTTTCAGGCCGCGAGTTTCTTGGCCCAGCACGGCTTTATGCAATTCCCGCTAGAGCTGTGTTTTATGCACAAATGACATTTATTTTCTCGTAGGAGAGAAATTAACCTCCGAGAACCAATTATTCTCCCGGCGAGCGTTCAAGCACTGCGCGTACATAAATATCCTCTCGGCGCTACTGAAATTATAATTCAAAGCGTTCAGTATACAAAGCGCGACTGGGCTTTTTCAGCTTAGTGGTCGTAAAACTTTTTTAAATTGGCGACGGAAAAAACCGGCCGAAGAAGCTAAAGGGAGACAGAATTAAAAAAAAAAAAAAAAAGAAAGAGGAGAGGGAGAAAAGTCGGCGAATTTCAGCAGTTTTCAGGCAAAATACATCCGCACTCGTGCTTTGAAAAGCGTTGAGAGCGCAGACAGTAACAGTTTCCTGAGCGAAAAAGGGCTTAAGCGATTAAAATCGAGCTCACCTGTTCTGTCTCCTGTCCGGCGAACAAAAATAAAAGCCGTGTGAGCCGTCGGTGGAAAAAATAAAGAACGGTCCGGGCGGCGAGTTGCTATTTGAACGTGAGTGCGGCTGCGACGTCGGTGGCGGCTGCTTCGTTCCCCAGGGAAATGTGGCAAACGAAGAGCCACCTCAAGCGAGAGATGGACAGAGCAGCAGAGATAGAGACAGAGTCGAAGAGGGAAGCGGTTGCGAAATTCCAGGCTGATTCGTGGAATTAAACGCCTCTGTCGCATCGGCGAATCCGTTTAACGGAGCCATTTCGAACTAACGCCGCAGCGCCATTCATCCCGTCGCCATATCCGCTTGTTCGCCTCTCTCTCTCACTCTCTCCCTCGCTCTCTCGCCGTTGTCCATTTCCGTCTTGGTCCCTCTAACTCGCCGGCTTTCGATCGGCTAAAGTTAAGCTAAACCGATAGGCGCGCTTCGGAAGAGGGGATGAAGCACGAGTAGCCCCTAAGCTTAATGGCGAGGCTTCGCGGCCTAGAATGATTCCCGACCCCTTACCAGTCGGCATTCGCGTTCTGACATTTCGCCAGCTTTCACCGCTTTCCCGGGCCCCTTGTGTGCCGGCCTCCTCTTATGGACGGTAATGTCGATCGCAGCTGCCTGTTCGTCATTCTTGCACACGAATAATGCGCCGTCCTCTCATATTCATTCGCGTTACCGAATAACGGGCTAATATGATTTTCCTGAGGTTTAATTCTTCGGATCGTTGACCAGGGGTTAATTCCAGCAGGACTGATGGCGAGCTATTTGCATTGCTCTTCAGTTATTAAATCTCGTTAGGAAAAATATTTTCTCGATTAGTACTGTAATAACCAATTAGCTGGTAAAAAAGTTTCATCTTCATTAGTCAGGCTTTCATCATCCGCAAGGAAAACATAATTTTCTAATTATTTTTATTTCGTTTATTACTTCTCCGGTAAATAATACATTGAATCTAAGTTAATTTACTTGACCATAAAAATTCGATCCAGTGGGCAAAAAATAAATTGGATATTTTCGTAACAATGGACAGTTTAAAAAGTTATAAGAACGAAACTTGCGCATGCATTGCAGAAATTTTTTAGAAAAATAAAATCGCTGCTTTGTTTCTGAACCCGATTCGAAGAGCGTTTATTTACTAAAATCAATAAAATCGAAAAAGCTTTCGTGCGTTTTTTGTTTCAAACTTGAATTATCCTCGCATCCTGGAGAGGGAAAGAATAAATAGCGTGTCTCCTTTCATTGATTGAGCGGATCGAATAATTCAAAGTGGGAGATTAGTTAATTACGATAGCGAGAAATTTTGGATGTTGGTTTCTAGAAGTGGTAAAGTGTAGGATATATAGGAGTAGTTCTTTGGTGGAAAAGCAAGGAAGGCCAAGATCTATTTAGCGGCGGGAAAGGGAGAAGGTCGGGCGTGTGGCCGGTGTTCTGCGAGTGCGGGAGTGGCGCGTGTAATTGTGTTAACGTCATCCCCGAGTATCGGGGCGAGCTTGAGAGAAACGCCATTATCCGTCTGCGGCGCCTCGGCACTCGCTCGAGCGTGGTCCGGTCGGCTTCGCCAGTTCTGTTCTCATCAAGCTCTCGCTATACGGCCCTATAGAGCGTAGCGAGAGAGAGAGAGAGAGAGAGAGAGAGAGAGAGAGAGCGAGGGCATCGGGGAGCTTCGGCCAGCGGCTTTGATAATGCTGATTGGAGTTTGGCTTGGGCGCGCTATCCTCTGCAATTACTGCATCTTGTTTCACGGCTCTTAGAATGGATTGGCGCGAGCTCGAATCCTAGCCCACTGCTAAGGAGCCCGAGCGTCGAGCTTTCCCACCAGGAGAATCCTTTATAACGAGCGACCGTCATAATTCTACATTTAAGCGGCAAATTAATAATCGCGCCATCTGGACCGCCCTATTGGAAATATTAATACTCCTTGCAGTCTGATGCTCGGTCCTCGGTGGACTTTATTGAAATTTCGTTGACACTTCCTCGCTTTCCCCCTGTACTTTTCTCCGAGATATTTACTGAAAGGACTCATTGATAATTTAATAGGAATACATTATTTTAAATTCTTGTTTCATATTTCTAAAAGCCTCTACTCCCTCGCCCTCTGCGACCTAATTAATTTTATCGATGAATAATGAGCGTAATAGAAAAAAAGCACTGCATTTACTTAGGATGTCAAAGCAAAAAGAGCGATAGCTGGCGAAAGACGAAAAGGCGCTTATTGCCCAGAAGAATTTATTGGCTCTTGGTGGTAATATCGCTTATATTCGAAAATCAAGCGCCATAAAGCCCTGAAAGTAACAAAGAGAAAGAGGGAAGCCTCAACTGGCTGTATCGTGCCGCTAACAGGAGCAGAAAGCAAGCTCGCGCAGGACGGTTCAGCTAGAAAAGCAGCGTTCGTCAGAGCCGCTCGACCCATATTCTCTCCCAGCGATGTATCACCTTTTGTCGATGGTGTGTACGCGGCATAAAACTACGCCAATCTCCGGGACAGCCTTTCCTCGGGCGCCGCAGCAGCCGCGCCGTTCTTTCTCTCGCAATAACGCTTTGCGGAGGGGCAAAAAACTTTTTTTTTCGAGACTCTCGGGAAAGCTCGAACACGATGTAACCGGAAGCGGCGAGATTTTCATTTTATGAGCCTGCCTCTATATATATAGGGACCGCGGCGACAAGCGGCCACAGCCTCCTGTTATATACGAGCCGAATCCCATCAAAAGCGACCCCGCCTGCACTTGGCCTGCACTTCGGCCGACGTACGAAGCTTTGGGCCTGTGCGACTCCTTGGGCAAAGTCACCGGAGTCGAATGTAAAACTACGTCTGCGGGAGACCACTTCTTTTTCGCCATAAGCGCAGCGAGCATGTAACTAATTTCTACTTTTATGGATATTGAGGCTATTAAAACGGAAAAGGAGCGTATCTTTTTTAATCTCGCTCATATCGTGAATGCAGTTCGCTTTAATTAGAGTAAGTGAAAATTAATTAGCAGTGCACTGGTCTAGGCGGAGAAAACAAAAAATTAATCTTAATAAGTCCTTTTTGCGAGCGGGAGCATTATCTAAAGCGAGTAATAAGGCGCAACCTGGTAGTAAAAACAAAGAATTTTCATTCCTAATGAACTGGATAAATATTCAGATTGTCCGTCTTACTTAGCAAGTAATAATAAGATTAATAGTTGTTTCTTTGCAATTTTCTGAAACGGGCATTCGGCAAGAGTGGTCATTAGTCTAAATTTAAGAGACGTGCATCTGGCGCGGCCGAGCAGTTTTAATCAAGGGAAAGAAGAAATGAATTGACGAAATCGAAAAAATGGAAAGGCAGCAGTCCAGCGAGCGACAGAAAGGAAAAGAAGACAAGGCAAGTGTCTGCTCGCCTCCTACAATATGGCCAATCCAAAGCGTAATTAGTTGATCGAAGCACCTTTCTGCGAGGGTAATTATGGAGGCTGATTGCAATAATACCGAGACGCTCGGCCCCGAAAGACAGAGAAGGCAATTACGAGAGCGATTGTTGCGCGCGCGAGCAAAATGAAAATCCTCGGCCGGCGCTTTCTTCGCTGCTCTCTTTCTCATTCTCTCTGACGGCCATATTACCGTCCAGAGAAGGAGGCAAAATGAAAATAGAAAGGCCGACGAGCACAGAAAGAATGCTATAATATAAAAGGCGTTTCTTTTTACTCCTTTAAAGAGCTCGGCTTGCTAGCAATGCAGACCTCGGACACAGGTTTTTTTTTACAATTTCGACTTTGGCACATGCTCGCAGCGTCAAAAAATTATCTTCAATTTCATTTACTGGCCTTATTCCTTACAGTGATCTAAAGCTAGAAGCCAGTTGAATAATTTTTCCTGCTTTTACTTAAAAGTTCAAAGTCGTTTTCGTTGCTTTCTTTAACGAATCAATGGGGTTAAAGGTTTCAAAGTACTTTGCTGGAGCTCAGCATTAAAGACGTTAATAGCGGCATTTCTCGGGAAGTTAGAATGCCGTTTGTTAATCGACGGACAGAAAAGATCGCATCGTCGCACGGTTCGCGAAGCCGAGCTCTAGCGCGACAAAAAAAAAATCCGCTGAGATAATTAACGAAAGGGGCTGCTGCGGCAAGTTTAATGAGAAAGTTCTTGGTTAGTAAATAGTTCGCCTTCTCCTTGTCTCTCTTTCTCTCTCTTTCGGCTACATTGTTCGACGGGAAAGAGGGGGGGAGAGCTCGATGGAAATATCCGACCATAAGAAGAGAGCGTTTCTCGGAATGTTCTTCAGACACCTCCAACGGTTTACTTGACTCTCGCGCGTTTGCTTTAAATTGCCTTTTCAATCGAAAGTCATTCACTCTCGCCATTGTGACCAACTTATGATTAGAGGAATATCACGGTCGATTTCTTTATCCGGAGAAGCGAGTTTTTAGCGCTGATTAATGAGGTTTATATTTTCGTTTTCGTATCGGAAATTCGGCGCGCGTTACAGCCGGCGCCAAGAATAGAGTGCTCAATCTAATTTGCAAGTTTAATAAGATGATTTCCAATAAAAAGACGCTGAATGAATACAATTTATTAGTCATCTGTCATGTGCCGAACAATACTTAATGAATTGATATTTAATATATTGATTAGTGTTCGATTCGTGGCGTCATAATTGCTTCACTAATTTTCAGTTCCGTATAAATCCACATACACTAGTATTGACTGATGTCAAAATGATGGAACATTTGATGGGTCTTTACTCTCTCATCAAATAAACAAATGGTTGTTTATAATTACTTGAAATAACTGAAATTCGCCATTTAGTCGCTCGTAATATCATTGCAAAAGCAAACATGCACTGTAAACCCTATTCCAGTTCATAAATTCCAAGTGTGTTATAGTTACTGCCAGTGCATTACCAACGCGCCCAAATACGCGTTGATCCATTAGTAAGAGCGCTATAAAAGTCTACAAGAATATAAGCCTTCAAAACAGTAAAAAAAACAGTAAAAACAGTTGTTTACTCATTTTTTACGTATTTTATACTGAAATTTGTCTTCAATTTGATTACCTTAATGAACACTTTAATTATTCTCAATTTAACTTTAATTATTCTAATAAATGAAATACTATTTAGTTTGTGTGATTTTTTTTATTCACTTTGTATAATTTATTCTACTTCATAAGTTAATTTTTTTGTTAAATTAGCTATATAATATTTTTTCAGACATTTTTAAAATCCCATTAATTAAAAAAAAAAGTAGAAAATTAAAAAATAAGTAATTGAAAAGTTTCCCTGTGAGTTAATATGATGTCAGTGTTAATAAAGTACTCTTAAAACTCTTTGAATGCCCTTAACCAAACACGCAAAATGCATTTTAAACACGCATACGACATCGGAAAGTAGTGCCGCGAGCGCACAGAAAGGAAAGCGAGCAGAGAGAGGCAAGCGAAAGGCTACGCATATTGAGCGGTGGCAACGCTGGCTGTGCGGATCCATCGCTCATAAGCTGCGAGCTAGCGCATATCGAAGCGTCCTTTGTGGTGCCATACGGCGTAACGCGCGGCTCGTCATTACCATATTCGTAACCTGCGTCCCGTGGCCCTGCGAGATTGCAACCAGCCGGCGGAGCAGCAGCGCGGTACCAGAAGGAGAGTATACGTATTGTTATCGCGGTGTAAAAGGCCCTTCCACAAAAATATGTTTATGGAAATTCTACGACTGCTCGGACGCGTGCCATGTCGAAGTACGCCCGTAATGCCCTCCCCTACGACACCCGAGCCTCAATCCTAAATAATGTATAAAAGCTCGGGTGGCCGAGTGTGAAAAATTCGTTATTCGCAGTGCTTGACGATGGTTTTGTTGCGAAAAATTCTCGAGTCGATTGCCCATATTTCGTTTCAAAAGCTTTAGCCATTTTAGCGCCAGACATACTGCACTGAAACTATCATTTTTCTACTGGGAGTGTTAATAGTCAAAATTTTAATTTTAAATTTCAGAGTAATAAAATTAAAAATTAAGACTATAACATAACTTATCAGTTAGTTAATCGTTCAAACTTTATAATAAATTTTAAAGAGTATTTTACTGAAAAAAGTATACTTATATTCGATTGAAACGCGATTAAATTCTTCAATAATAAAGAGCATTTAATCACTATACTTTTTAAATCACCTTGATTAAGTGACAATACGTCATTGAATTTATCGACCACAAACGTTCGAATAAAAAGCAGGAGAGGAATTAAAAGGACAAAAAAGATCGCGCTCGAGTCTTTTTCTCTTTCATCGAACAGGAACGAAAGTAAGGAACAAATGAGTCAAAAGAGATCCGGGGGTAAGAAATTAATCGAGCTTTGACAAACCACGCGGTGCAAACTAAAACTCTATTAATGGCGCGCTGCCGCGGTCCAGGAACAGATAAGTTGGATTAGCGCGAAAACTCGGGGTCCAATATCATTCAGCGATCTTATTAAAGATCTCCTTCTCAGGCCAATTCATCGGATGACTTATTTGAGTTTCTTATGCATGGCAGGAGCGAAGGTACCTGAACTCGGGCTTCGTGCCTGAAACTTTATCGTTGCCGGACTTTAAGAAACTCCCGCTCTATAGTACATGCATTAATTAAGAAGCTGCTTGATTTAATAACGACGCAATTATCTAAAGCTCGCGGATGTCTGCGTCCATTAGACGGGCAATCTTCATGCAAATTGCGGATACGAGAGGGGCGACGCTGTAGGGCTACAACTGTGGCAACTTCGATACGATGTGTTTGATGTTAGAGATACGGACGCGGCGCACAAACGAATTAGCACCGGTACTCGGGGGATTCCTGTATTATTATACGCAGTTTTTTGAGGGGGTTATATTTTTTTCTGTTATTGAAATTTTATTGGGCGGAATGAATCCGATTACATTACGCCTGTCGAATTTAATCGAATCGCTCGTTCAATTGTTAACGTGTTTTCAGTTAAGAACTTTTGAAAACCGCGTTAGTAAGCGGATTCGTTTATTGGAATGTTTTATTCCGCTTACGGTTGTTTGTATTCGTCATCTGATGTTTCGGTAAATATTATTTCAATGTATTATTTTTACGTTTTAATTGCAGCCAAACGAAACTATTTATTTTATATTTCATTGTCTCATCTATGCAAAACAAATTCATAGTTACATGTTTAAATAGAATATCTCATTTCTCATACCTACACTGAGAGAAGAAAAAGAGTAAAAATTACTATTTTGTATCGTTATTTCAGATATGAGAAGAAAAATAAGAATATTTACTATTCATATCAGTAGAAAAAAGCAATTTTTTACTATTCAGATAGTAAATATTAGTATTTTTCTGCTCATATCTACACATTTCCATATTAATATTTACTATTCGTAATAGTAAATATCCTTATTTTTGTTCTCATATCTGAAATAACGATAAAAAATAGTAATTTTTACTCCTTTTTTTCTCTCAGTGTAGTTTCCAAAATGTCGTGTGTCTAATATTTTAAGGCAGTCTGAATCTCAAATTGCAGACTATCAAATAAATAAATAATGTTCTGCAAAACTGTTTCTTAAATTTAACTATTTAAATATATTCATTATCATGCGTATTTTATTCTAGGATAAAAATTGAAATTCACGTAATCAAAAAATTTAAACTTTGTTCTTCAAACTTCAGATTACCTTTAGTAAATCGTTAGAATCGTACTATTTCGGACAATTTGGAAACTATGAAGAGCAAATTATGATATCTATACATTTTACGAGCCGTAAGTAGAAACATGTGAAGCTGCGACTGCTGCAAAATGTGAATAAAAATTATGTGCCAGCGAGTATAAAGTGTCTCCTCAGCCCCTTTTTTTAGTTTATGTACCCAAATTGTCGATGCAACGACATGCAATGCAACGAAATTGTACCCTGCGGACTGCTCTATTCCCTCTACGGCGATATTGAACGATAAAGGGAAAGTACTCTCCATTCTCGTCAGCGTTTGAATTGGGTCGCTGTAATTGTACTTTCTGCGTTTTCAGATCCACATTTTTTTTTATCTACGACTCGAAAAATTAGTTCGCTCTCGTTTCTATTTTTAGTAACGATTATTTTACTGCAAATTAAGTTTACATCTGTTGTACTATACTATGGCAATAATAAGAAATTTAATTATTAATCAAAGGGTATACATACGAGTTAAAAAAACCTACGGCGTAACGGTAAGTGTATAATACAATACTGTATTGCTTTACATAAATTTTTAAATTGAAAAACGATAAGCGCACATTGAAAAGATTTACAGCGCACATGATTTTTTTTTTAATACGTCGTTACTTCTCCCTTATAGTTCTTCATGTTATATTTATATAAAAAAAAGATTGTTTTCCACTAAAAATCAAAGGTACAATCGAGACTGCCGATCTAAAATGACTAACATTACGTTAAAGTTCAGCATCAGTTTCTCCGAGCAAATTATCGTCGAAGCGTATCGAACTCAAAGAGACGTGTAGTCAAAAAACCAGCGGCAGTTGAAAGTAAAACAAGTTGACCGTAGCGCGCCGCACCCGAAAGCCGCGAAACGCGAAACCAATCGCCTCGGATGCTCTTCGAACGCTGCAGGAATCTGGCGATAGGTTTTTTTTTTTTTCAGTCTTTTTTTTTCTTCCCCTTTCTATAAGGGAGTAAAAATCTGCGTTTTCTAGCTGTATTTACTGCAAAAATAGATTTACAGAAATATTAAACTGAACTTGAAAATGTTCAATAAACTATTATTAAGTATGAATTTATAAGATGTACATAAAAATATGTCAAAAATAAATAAATAAATAAAAAAGAAAACTGAATCTCAAAAGTTAATTATGTAAACTATGGAAAAGATAACGAAAGCTATCCAACGAATTAAAAAAAAGAAAAAAGTACAAATTCCAGGCAAAATAGTAAATCGAGCCAGGTGCGATCGTTCCGCATTTATCAGCAGCTCGAGTTAAACCGAAAAACTTTTACCGTCGTTATTTTCGACAAAGAGCCGACACACCGTCAAAACATGAAAAAATCGACGCGTCCCCGCCGAGGCTGTCAAATAGCCGCGCGCCTTCGTCCAGTCGGAGGGTCGTGACATCTGCCGTACGGATGCGCAAGCAGTGGGCGCGCGCGCACGTGTTTTTGCCGCCGCATCCCTGAACGGAGACGTCGCCCCTGTTTTTCAGCTGATTTGTTTTGCACCTGCGCGGAGTGTCAACCTGTCGGCTCCTTTTTTACCCGGCGCCCGGTTTCTCTCTCGGTTAGAGGCTGCTTACTTCCTTATAGGAGAGCTGCTGCGCGGTAATCGACGTTGGCTTATTTTCTGCTGTAGTTTGTTTTTATTTTTCCTTTTTTTTTTTTTTTTTTTTTTTTGGATGAGCCCCGTTCACTTCCTGAAGCTGATTGTTTACTGAGCGAAATTCAATGCCACGCTGTGATTTTAAGTCGATGGCTATGTTGACTTTTTTTTTAACTCTCGTCCTTAAAAATGTATTAATAATGAAATATCGTTTGAGTATATAGTAAACTTATCAATAATAAAAATACAGAAAATTATTTTCACAAAACTGATGCAACAAAATGTTCTCTTCCTCGCTTTCTTTTACCCCAATTAAAAGCAGACTGCCAACTCAAGCACTCAATATTAGGAACTTTCTAATAAGCTCCTCGTGTACGAGAATCGGCCGCCCAAAGCATGAATGCAGAATGGCAATGCCGCATCGGGCCACAGTGAAGCAGCGGTGTTCCGCCGCGCGTCCGTTGTGCGCCTAATCTCATTGCGGATTCGCCGGCAATTGAAGGCTTATTAAGCTCTCGCGGGCACATGTAAGCAGCTTACGTTTGCCGCGAATGAAATCATCTCTCGGTTTCGGAATGCGCCAATCGCCCTACCTCCCTGCCTGGCAAAATCTGACTGAGTTAATCTGATAATCGCGTCAGGCAGGCCTGCCATCTGGCTCTGTGGGCCTCTAGTGTATTAGCACGCTCGAATATCCGGTTACCTTTGCTCTTTCACTGCTCCTGCGTGAGAGCTGGCTGCTCTCGGAGGGCTGCTTTTGAATAAGGTTTGTTTGCAAAATTATTCGGAGAACGTTTGATGTAACTTTGTGTAATTGTATACTTATTCCTGTTGGCCCTGTTCGAAACTCGAAATGATCATCTCGAAAAAGTACTGGGACTCTCGCAGTTTTATCACTTTTTTAAAATTATCGAGCCAAAGCTTAAAAGTACAATCAATTTACAGGTGATAAAGTAAAATTCCAACTGTTTACCCCCTAGAATCCCTCGAAAATCATCCATCACTCGCCTAACGACGATCGATTGCGAAAGAACGCGCAAGCGACAATATCCTCGTTATAAATCTCGAGAGGGGAAAAAAGTCTCGTCGGCGCCCCGTCAAAGTTTTCCCCGTCGGTAATCTGCTCGACAGCAGGGGCGGCTCTCGTATAAAAAGGCGCACGTGGAGGACGCGTGGCACGGGGACTTAGCGCGTGCGCGCGCGCGCGCCTCTTCCTCGGAGGGCGAAGGAGTCCCCCGCGGAGCGGAAACGTCAACAGGACGGTAACCCGAGGGGCGCGCTTCCAAACAAGCCCGGTTTTGCGCCGAGGTACGCACTTGTTGCGCCTTTGTAGGCCGGAGGCGCTCGTAAATATTGGGATTTCGACGCGCGAACCCTCGGCGTTTCACCGGGACTTTCCTTTTTTCGATCGGGGCCCGTGGGGGGGCCTGTAAATTTTGAAAAAACCCGGGGATTCTTTGCCGAGTGCTCCTGATTTATGGAGAGTTGAGTGCTGTTGAGTTGGCATACAAAGGAGACTAATTTACTTAATCGACATGCCTGGAAAATCTTGTGTAGCATTATATTGAGTCTTCGTATGGGTCTCGAGCTCCATTCCATCTGGAAGTTTCCCCTTTTAAGTTCCTTGACAGCTTTACTCGAATTTATCTCTATTTCCTTGCGGTGTACATAGTTGGATTCAATTTCTAATTCTCATTCAAATGTTTAATTTGTTGTATGCTAAATTAAAGTAATTAAGTAAGCTGCAACGTAGAGAAATTTGGCTATAGAAGAAAATGAAATTCCTGTAATGTACAGTGTCGAATTATAAAAGTCATAATAACTACGTAATATTATCTTGAAAATTATTAGGTAGCAGTAATAATCAATATATTCTAAAACGGCCAGTTTTGCATCTTCGAAGGTGCAAAGAACGACCGTATTCTCCTCTCGGCAGGTAAAACGTTGTTTAATGGTTGGGTCTTTGTTAAGATTACGAGAAACAGAATGATGGAGTCTGCCATAAACGGTCTGCGACTGTCGCTCTCTCTCTCTCTCTCTCTCTCTCTCTCTCTAGAAAAAGAGAGAGAGGTTTTATTTGAATTTACGAGAACCCCGTTGGGTGCTCATACAGGATTCTCGCAAAGTATCTTCAGGCTTTCCCTTTCCTTCCTACGAGACTCCGTTCACGATGATTTCGGAAGCGCAAGTTTATCTAGCTTTGCTTCTCTCGTAAACCTGGGCACAATGCGGTAGTGGAGTAAGAGTTCCAATTGGTGGTAACTCTGCTAGATTAACTAAGAGTACACGAAGTTAAGATTTGTGAATGTAACTGTTAATTTAACTTTGGTTTATCTCCTGCGCGTTCCCATTTTTTTTTATCAAAATTATGAAGTTATTTGCGTGAAATTTTTAGGGAGGAAGATTAACAAGTAAACAATGGCCAGGTAGAAGGGCATTTATCGCGCTGTAATCTGCGCAAGAGCTTTTTGCCATACAGTTTTGACCCAGTAAACTTTTATTCTATACTTTCCAGCTTTTTAAATATTTTACAGAGACGTGCCGTAGCAAGGAAAAATATGGACTCAGAGGTACAAGTAAATTTTTTTGCCATTTATAAATTTTTATCTGTTTCTTCGACCAGTTTATTATGCTGTATAGCTTTATAAAGTTTCCAAGATTAAAGTTATACATCAACTGAATTACGTATACCTGCAATCTTTTTGTTTAAGATAATTTAGAGAGCAGAAAATGTTTCTTCGACAAGTATCTTAAAAAATTTTGTTAACCGTATTTTTTTTTTTTTTTTTCGTATTTGCCTTATTTTTATATAAAAGTCCCTGCTGGTTATTATGGAATAATCGAAAACAGGTAATTTTTTCCTTTAACTCGGGAAGGTTTGTCGATGAAAAAAATTGTCCGCAATAATCATTGGTGTTGGCGGGTAAAACGGTAGCGCGCGAGTGAAACGTCCCGTAAAATAAGCGCGGGGGCTAAGCATGCGCGAATTATACTTACTTGCTCGGCGTAAAACAAGCGTTGCTTTGAGAGTAGAACGGGCCAGTTTAGATGCCTCTAAGTAAAAGCCGGGAAAAATGGGCTGCGTTTAATCTGGCCGTCAATCAGCGGGCCGTGCAGGAACGTTGCTTCGAAGGTGTGTTTATCCGATGATTCTTTTCAAAGCTCGGACCTATTAGAGGCTCTGCGGTAGAGGCGTCGTTTAACTCGGAATACGCTTTGGAAGGATAATACGTTGCGTCGGCTTTGTGAAGTTAATTAAACTGGCTATTTTGGCTGTTTCTATATGCAAAGTGATGGCTTTGATTCTAAATGTATTTTAAACGTCAAATAAATGCTAAAATTTTGCCGTAGCAACAAGTGGACTGAGAATTCTCAATCGCCTGGGTGAACTAATAAAAAGTACCCAGTGCAGCTTATCTTGCATTGGGATAAATAACTCCATCGTTTTATAAATTACAATTTTTTAATCAAAGACTCATATATGAAATTTTTATGTAATAAAATAGTGTTAAAAAGTTCTTATATATGACTTGCTCAAACATTGATTATAATAATAATTTATACTGCGGTTCACGACTGCGCAATCTCACTCGACGGAAAAAAAAATTTGTTGCATCCAAGAAAAACGACCGTTCGTCGAAATCATTCGCAGAGTGAAACCGTCGAAAGTTACAGCCCACAGCGGCTTCCAAAAGGAGGTCGCGTCAACGCTCATATATATCTCCCCTCCGAGTTTATCCCTTTCCCGAAACGCAAGCATCGTAGCATCATTTCTGACTGGTCAAACAAAGGCTAATAACATTCGAAATCAGCTCGCCTCGTTATGCAACCCCTCCCCCGGCCCTCCCTGGCAATGTATATCCGGCCTGCAAGGGAAAAGTCCGTCCGCGCCTAGCCGCCATAAAAGCCGGACGCCGCCGTCCCTCGGCACACGCCGTCGTAAACGACCCTCGTAAATATCGATTTTAACCGGGTCCCAAGCCGCCGCCGCCGCCGCCGCCGTCTCCCGGAGTGAGAGTTGGGACAACAGTGTCAATGGTTGCACAATGAGGATGAGGGATTGCAGCGCGCGCCGCGAGCCTCCGACGAAGTTTTCCAACGCTGGACCACCTTCCGAAGAGCTCGTTTTTATGACGCTCGGACAATGGGGATATTATGCCTGCCTGGAACGTAGCGACAATTGGCGCCGAGCCTCGGAGTACGAGTTTTCTGCTGTTTCAAAGATTTTTCGGACGAATTGTCGAGCTGCCTGGTAACCGGAATCAATATATATATAGCTGAACATTCCAAATTGCTGCAATTTATGGATGGAAAGGCTTTCTACGCTCATTGCGAAAGCGATCTTTTATGAATATACTACTGCAGGCGTCATTTAATTTATTGAAATTTATAAATGTTTTGAAAGAAAATGACACCGACATCTGCATTTTTATAATCGACTTGAACAGGAATGCACTTATATTACTGATTCTTTATGCCGCAAAAATTGTTCACGCTCAACCTATTCACTGAAGCAAATAGTAATTTTCCAAAATCGCTCGTTGTTCAATGCAACCGGAGCTCGATTTTATATTTGAACTGAATTTTAATTGATTAATAGAGGACAATGAATCGAGCTTGAATAAGATCAGAGCAAGCAGACATGTCTACTTTGTTTCCTAACTTTGTAACAGGCTTTTCATTTTTTCCTTCAAGAATGTTCGTCTCATGACATGATTTTAAATTATGGCTAAAAAGCACACGATTGAATTCTTCAGGTCCCTGGTAATTAAAATATTAAATTGAAAATTTCAATACACATAATAATTGCTTCTAAATAAGGCTAGATACGAATCTCAAATAAAGATATGATGGAGATATTAATCTTCCATCGGTGCACGACCACTAAATCTGTTTGCAATTTATACATACGATTTACACAATGCAATTCACACGTACAGAGATAGATTGCGATTTAACGTAAAGTCATTACTCGAAACGCTCCACTTTGTCCCGACGAATATTTCGCTTGGAAACATAATATAGTCTCTGCTAACAAGCACATTATACCGAGAGACCATTATTTCGAATTTTTTTTCGTACTCCCAACATCTCTTTGTCGCTATTGTTATTTTTCTGTCATTTTCAGGCAGAGTACAACGCTTCTCTGTTATAAAAAATTTTTTATTCCTAACTGCTTTTAAAGTTAAGCGGATCTGGGATCCGATTCACTGCTCTAAATCAACTCTGGCTATTTGGAAGAAGATTTTGTAATCGCTTCAGTTTAGATTTAGTTTATCTATATTTTCGACACGTCTTAAAAAGATCTATATCATTGCCAAATTACGCAAAAAATAATTTTTTATCTCATTTATAGCTGAATAATCAATATAGTTCTGGTTATTAAAGCATTACTACATTATTTGTTTGCGAATAAATGATTTTACGTACGTAAGTAAATTAATTTAACGTTTTTTTACTTTTCAATTTAAAATTCAATGAGTTATTTCTGTATAAATTCTCGTTCCTGAAATAAAATCGTTCGTCCAAAAATTGCTTTAACTTTTAGTCAAACTTTTAATGTAAATATTGATATTTGTTTTTCGCGGGTAGAAAGATTAACATGCAGAGAGTAATTTTCTAGTAAATTTTTCAAATCATTTAATAGCTTTACTATTTTTTCGCATGTCAGAGAGCGCTCTATTTGTAAAGTTTTCAGTAGTGTATAGAATGTTCCCGTTTGAAATTTTTTTACTAAAATTTTATTTTTGCAAGTAGATATTATCTCCAGACTGATAACTCTACACCTGTACACTGAATTTATTAATCAATAAACGTTCATTCAGAATTTGAAAAATATCGGTAAATGAAATGATTAAAATATGACATCATATTAATAGTTAATATTAATACATTCCTTTCTATAATTATTATTAAACTGATCAAATGCATTTTGAAGAAGCATTCGAGGTAAGACGCAATTCCCAATCTCTCATACCTTCTTATTCACTGAAAACAAATTAGAATTTCCTACCAAGTACGGTGGCATTTCCGTCGTTTCCGCGCGTGCAGAACTCGAAAAATCCGAAAGCTAAACTGCAATTTCGACTCGGTTGGCAGGCAGGAGCGTCGACTTGCCCGCGGCATTTAGATTGAAAAACCGTCGAAGCGCACGTGTGCGTCGGACAGCGGCGTCCACTCGAAAATATGGAATAATCGGAAAGCGCTCTCTCGGAGCTGCGCGTGACATTAGTGGCGTCGGCGTCGGCGGCGGCGGCTATTGAATCGTTTTCGTTTGACCCACTTGTGGACAAATTCACTTGCGCTCGAGTGATTCGCGGCGGCGACGCGCGTAGCGCCACGGTGCATCGCGACCGGCGACGAGGCCGCGTAATTTGCCAAGCGAGCATCGATTCGCCGCGGGGTGCGAAAGCGTGTTGCTCGAGACGGGGTACAGCGTTGTTGCGTGCGCGTGCAGCCTGCCCCACCCTTTTTACCTGGGCTCGCGTTGCTAGCTGGCCGGAGCTGCTGCTGCTCCGTAGGTGAGGGACGTCTGGAGTTTCAAGGATTCGCGACTGATGACGTTAGGGGATGTTCGATTGGAGAATTTTTACAAACGTTCTTCGGGAGAGGATTGGATTTTTTAAAAAGGAGAATCTTTTCATTTCAGATGAATTTTTCATAAGTCGTCCGATTTCAAATGATTACATTGATTGATTTATTAAAATTTTAAAAAGAAATAGAAGATTGGATGCACTGAGAGAAAAGTTTAGTAAAAATTACCATACTGCTTAGTAAGGCCACCACAGACTGGCAAAACCAAAAAAAATTTACCATACTTTATAGGAAAATTTACCAACAGTATAGTAAAATGTACTATAATAATTTTTTGAGTTTTGACAATCTGCGGTGGCTTTACTAGACAGTATGGCAATTTTTACAAGATTATTTTTAATTTTTACTATATTCTTCTCTCAGTGTAACAATTAATGAACCAATTAAAAGGCTGCTTCATTTTCCACTAGAGATACGGATAAGTTACGCGTTCCCGTCCCATCCCCAAAACTTGGAATATTAATTTAGTAATTAACAACATCAAAGTAAACCGTCTAGATTACCAGCAATCAGGCTTTCGAATGAAAGCTAAAAAAAAACAAGCGTAAAAAAAAAAAAAAAACGAGCCGGTAACTCGTTCGATTTTCATACTTCCATAACGAGCACTCGTGCGTTTCGAAGAAGCAGGTCTGCCTGTCCGTCTGTCTCTCTTGGCGTTCCATGCATTATAAATACACTAAATG
>UCOL01002614.1:0-24223 GCA_900474335.1 Ormyrus nitidulus | reverse complement strand
CCGATGATACTTCATTCATTCAAATTCAAATTCTTCTGATTTTTGCTCATTCTTTCATAAATATCGGCTTTTGTGATATATTCTTCTTTTATTAATAATTGAACTTTATAATATTAATCATTATTAGATTTTCTGCTTAAGCTAGTTAAGAAGTAACGAGCATTTTTTTCCAATAAATACATCGCTTATATACTTACCCAGCTGGAATACTGCTCGATCCGCCTTTCAAAATGCTCCATCCATCCGGACAAAGTTTTGCGAGTCGCTGGCGCAAGACTGGCCCAGACGTCTGGCAGGGAACCGTTGAATAGGGAATTAGCCACGCTATCCAGTACGTTATCCATTCCTATCTCCCCGGCAATCGCCTTGGGACAAAGAAAATTTAAGATTTTAAGGTTCTGACCAGGAAATAAGGTGGATGAGTTTTCAATTAATTACGAAGAAATGATACTTTTAGGTATAATCATTACTATTACTGAAAATGAAAGAATGCAAGTTTTTATTATTAAATTTTACCTTTCTTAAATTTATTAAAGTCGTTTGCATTCTGTTGAGCAGTTTGTTAAACCTCTCAAGTTCTTGGAACAACACAATGGTGGCCGGTGAGATGTTCATTCCGAAATTTCGTTTGACCTTCACCAGGTCATATTCTGGAGGAATTTTGGTCAAAATTTCTTTGGCCAAAGTGTCGATGAACTCTTCTCGGCTTATTCCCGTTCCAGTGGCAGCTGTATTGATATAATTAAAAATATATTAGAAATGTACACCTATTTTATTTCAGAAACATGCTTATTTATTAGGAAAATGTGCCATGCAACAAATTGCTTTATTACTATTATACGTTCTAATTTATACAGCACCGAAAAGCCAATATTTTGTTCACTTACGTGTCGGACTTAAGCAGGCTGTAAAGATGTTTATTATTTTAATTCGTTCGATTATATGTGAATTTTTAAAGAAAAATAAAAAAAATGTTTATTTCGTATAAAACTAGGATAAAATATTTCAAAATTAATATCTTTTTTCTGTTAGTAAAAATTTGCTAAGATGTTAAATTTGCAAATTTAACATACTAAACTCTAAAAATATTTGTCTTTATAATTATATTTTAATACTAAATTTGCTTATATTTTTAAAAAGGTAATAAAAGTTAATAAAAAATCGAATATCCACCTGTTTGAGGCTGAAGATTGATAAGGTGGCCCCACATTTCCTTCGTAGCCTGGCTAAAGTAGCCGATCTCGGCATTCGGATGGAGTCCAAAAACCTCAGGTGTATTAACAAGCGGTAGATTATTAATAAACTTCATATAAGCCGATTTATCACCGCGTTGTGGGACCACATAATCAACATTCTGGTCCTTGTAAAAGTGAAATGGTTGGAAGGCGTCGAATAAAAAGTCGCCAAAGTATTCGTCCATATAAACCTTGGAGACGCGTCGATCGTAGTTATCGATTACACGGCCTCCATACATCACCTGTCGATTTAAGAATGCATTGATTTTTAATGGATCTGCGTTTTTTTGAAAAAAAAAGTTTTATTTTAGATTTTAGCTTTGTTACCTCTCCGATTAAATATTTTAAACTGTTCCACGGTATTCTCGTCTCCTTGAGAATTAAGTTTTTGGTGAGGTAAGTGTCGAGAATCGTCGTGCAAACGTTGAAATCAGATTCATTGAAATCGTAATTCACGTTCCAACCAATTTTATCGTATTTTCTCCTTTCCTGCGACGGATGAACAAATGTTTAATATATTTATTTTTGAATTATGGATTTGAAGAATAATATTTAGTACTTGAACGACTGCGTGGTAGAATGCTAAAACGTAAATAAGATCTTTGTACACAGGATGTTCGCAACAATTAAGCACGTTATCGGTCATTTTGAAATATGTATTTTTTATATTCAGTTTCAATCCATTGGGCGGTTCGGTTACAACTGCGAAAATAATGTTCCAGTTTCGTAAAATTCTTTAGCTTTGTCAGATATGGTAGAGCCTTATATATCATACCTTTAAGAGATTGTTGCAGTATTCCAATAGGGAAATTAGGACTGGGATCGGTGGTCAACCATAATCTAAAGTCTGGATGTGGCTTTCCAATATTTTCCAGCGATTTCTCAAGCTGCGTTATAAACGTAAGTAGTAAATGACAATTTTGCAGCATCAACCACTGTCCTCTTGTCACTGCATTTTCCAAAAGCTCTAAAGCCGCCTGCAATTCGAATAATTAATTAATCGGTAGTACAATAATCTTGATTTCAAGCAATTAAAAAGGTTTTATCGGGTAATCCTGTTTCTTTGTCGCACCTCTTCCTGGCCCTGACCGAGCGATAGGAACCTAAACTTCCCACCGCCGGATCCGTGCGCCTCGGCGAGTTTGATCAGCTCGTTCGTAGGATCGGATCCGGGACTCAGAACGAAGACGACGGGCATAGTCGGCGTGCTTTGGTCGTAAATGCCCTCGAGCGAAACGTTGGGCGGAGTTATGTACTCCTCGCCCATAATGTTACTGATGTAGATGGTCACAGCTCTGAAGACTCTGTCCACTCGGAAGCAGCGCAGGAGCATTAGGCACTCGAAAGCTGACAGCCTCTTCAAGTAATTGCAGGGCAGCTCCACTGCTTCGGGGTTATCTCTGTCGAACCACTGTGGAAAGTTTGCATTGCTTTTGTGATGACATTTTGTCAGATAAAAAACTAGGGAGCATATACGTTGGAACGAATGACATTACCACTTTCCATTCCTTTTCGTTCTCCTCGATTTCCGTGGGAAGCTCGCTAAATTTCTTGGGGAAGTCGTGTGCGAGCTTCAAGCAATCCTCCCACCCGGCGACGGACAGCCAGCCGTCGGTGGGATTCACTCGAGCCGATCGCTCGAGTGAAACGTTGCCCTTGACGAAAAAGTCCAGCTGGGACAAGGCGATCTTGCCCATGTCCTGCTCGATCCGCGTGCAGATCTGGAAGGAGAAGAGCAGCTTGTGCCGCTCGAAAATGCCCGTGCAGCCGTAGACGTAGACGTTGCGCGTCAGCGTCCTCACCACGTTCTTTAAGCGGCGAGGTATCGATGCGTCCGGTAAAGCTTTCTTCAGCGAGTACACGAAGACCTGGAAGGATTTGGATTGTCTTCAGTTTTACGGAAACAGAATTTATGAACAATTTTTTGTTTTTAAGTAACTAATGCTAAACCAATCTTTTGAATTGAATAAAAAAAATAATGCCCCGTCAATCAGAAGTACCATCGATTAAAAAGTAATACATTTTATGAATATATTGTTTATATTCCACAAAGTTTATATAAGCATCTCCTTACTTCCAGATAACTGTTAAGTGAATACTGGTACATCGAATTCACTATAGCCATGTCAGCGAGCACGAAGAACAAGATGGCTCCTCTTTTGGCTGCTGGTCTGTAATCGTTTCTCAACCCTTCTATCTGCTTAGCCGTGACCGCGGCCTCGGCCAGCTTCGTCGAGATTTCGAAAGCACTGGCTTTGGATTTTTCCAGAGTCTCGATCAGGTCGATGTTGTCCAGCATGTTGCCCTGATTACTCGCGATCTCGTGCAGCAAACTGTCTTCGAGCTTCTTGAGTAAATTCTTGTTCGCGCTCGTTTCCAAGATCAGAGCTTCGGAGAGCTCTTCTATGTCGGGACGCTCGGTGCGCACCACGACCGAGAGCAACTGCTCTTCTAGACCCTAAAAGTGAGTTGAAGATGAAAGATGGATGTCGTTTTGTGGGACAATTAGGTAGATTGAACGCTACTCACTATTATCGTCACCATATAGTTGATTATACAGGCTTTCGTGTAAATAGTCGGATTTAAGATGGGATTGGAATGTTTTGTCATTAAATACATGCGGAACTTTTCATCGTAATCCACATCTTTGTCTCCAAGCATGACAAAAGATCTGCCACCGGTGACTGAAAAATGAAAAAAATTATAATAGACGAAAATGTCTCGAGTATTCATCAGAGAAGACCATTTACGCCATACCTTGAATATTTTTCATTATGACATTATCAAGAACAGGATCAACGTAGTCCACATCTTGAAACAATATTGGGAAACCATATTTTATAGAGATTTCCACTTGTTTAATAAAGTCGGGATCGTTAAAGGTAAGCATCTTTAGACCCGCCTTCTTTTCCCGTCTTTTAATCCAATTGAAAGCTTGTTGTTGTGGATCTATGCAGAGAGGGAATCGCGATGCTCTAACTGTTAAGATTGCATTTTGTATCGATAACTCATCAGGCGGTAGACCCTCAGAATTCCAGCTGAAATGAAATATTGATCAATCAAAAGGAGGACATATTGATTGTATTTACGTAACTCACCCACTGATTTCGACATCGTTACTAAGCTGATTTTCAATCCTAAATGGTTGGGTCAGAGGAATTTTCTTTTTAACTACACTCTGCAGCCAGTCATTATAGAGCATTTCTGTCCGGAATTCGAAGGTGAATGGACCATTGTAAGACAGAAAACCGGATGCGAGAAGACAATTGCCAACGATTCGGATCATTTCTACTTTTAGACCTGCCAGTTCTTTCTTCCAGCGTTCGTTTTCGGACGATAAACCACTAAACAAAAAAAAAACTTATTATTTCCAGCTGCATTAAATACTAAAAAGTAGATTTAATCGCAATTTACTTGATAAGTTTGTCGGCAGCAATTAAACGCCTTTGAAGTAATTCTGTTTCTTCTTGCAATTGTGTTCTTTCATTCATAGCATTTTCATATTTGGTATTCAAATCCTTTAGTAGTTTCTGCAGCCGATCAAGTTCACGTTCTTCTTTTTCTAAAGCTAATCTAGCCTTTTCTGATTCTGTTTCCAAGTCTTTTACTCTATCCATTTTCGGTTTTACCTGTTATGAAGATTAATAAATCAATAGATATCACCTATAAGAAAACCCTACTATTTTCTGAAAAAAAAAGGAATATCTTCAAGTATGCACACCTCACGGAAAACGGAACAATAATCTAGAACAGCAAGCACAAATTTATAGAGGCCATAGCCAGCTTTACTGATTGTCTTCATCTGTTCCATCTTGCTTGATTTCTTCAGATGAGCTTTGACCATTTGTGTCTGTTTCAAAGTTATTTCATCGGCATTCATCTCTTGTAAAGAGCGAAGGAAGTTTGGATCAGCCATCATTCCTTTAGCGGACTTCCAATTTACTTCTTTAATTCCCCTTATAATGGTCACGCATTCGCAAACTATTTGTACTGGTTCTGGAGGCGTGGCGAACGATCTATGAGGGTTTGAAAAATAAATTATTTATGCTTTATATAGATCTATTGTCAGTGATTAATTATTATTTAAATTAGAATGAGAATAAAATATTAAGATTGAGGTAGTTGTTCCCTAAGAAATAGAACTTTAAAAAAAAAGTTCTCAGCATACTTAACTGAAAAATAATTGTTTATGTCCAAGTACACAAGAACTTATAAATTATAATAAATTTTTTTCATGGCGAATCTCTAGATAATCGTGTACCAAGTAAAATGAACCTTTTTACGTCGAAATAAATTAAAAAATGAAAAAAATTTCTGATTTTAAAGAAATTATTCTTTGGCGATTGATATCTTTATTTACAATATCAAATTTTGACTTTTTAATATTTTTTCAGTTCATAGAATTCAGCTTTATAACATATATCATCACTTACGTAATCATATGACAGTTAAGTATGCTATACATTTTTTTAAAAAGCTCTATGTCTTGGAGAAAAACTTCTATCTACCTTAAGTAGATTAACAGCTCAGTTATCGCTATTTTTGACTAGCATGCAGTTCATACTACCAAGTAAATGTTGGCTACCTACCTAATTTCTGTAATATCAGATTTATCGAGATCTCCCAATGCCTTTCTTGCGTTATCAAGAGCCGGTTGGGCTTGTTTAAGTGCTTCTTTAGCTTCGGCCGATTCCTTAGCGATGATCTTATTTCTTTCTTCGATTTCCCGCCGTTTTTCCAAGCTAGCCTCCTTTTTCGTCGAAGCAACTTCCGTACTCTCGCTGATCTCCACCAGTAAGTTCTCGCAATTTAGAGTTTGCTCCTTTACTTTCACCCGCTGGACCGCTAATACAGCGTTAAGCTTGTCCAGAGTCGCCGAAGCTTCAGCTATCTTCGACAAACCGCCTGACAGGCGCTCGCACTGAATTGGTTAATATTAAAGTTACATTGATTTAGCATTCATAACTTCTAAGCACAAAAATAAAATTAAACATATTTTTTAACAAAATATTAAATGCTCTTTGAAAAACTACTTTAGTTTTAGTTTTAAGTTTTTTTCTTACCAGGCTTGTGTAGGGGTAAACTATTGTTTACCTCTCTATAGGTTCTAATAATATTGTAATTTTATACTGGTTTCAATAAATAAATAAATAAATAAATAAGTACCTGGCCTTCAATGTAGTCTCGCCGCTCGTTTAATAAATTAATGTACGTCTCTAAAGCATCAAGATAATGCCTCGGTGTAACATAATTTGGTCGACGCAGCTTTACTAGAAAATCGTTCGTATAATTAACTACCGACATGTGAACGTGAACCGCGTGCTGCACTACATTGTCTCGATGCTCTTCCGGGATATGCGTTATCTGAAAATTTAGACATTTTTCGTTCAAAGGGTCAATTCCCAAATCGTTCAAGTTGCTCTCTCAATAATATTACATCTCTCAATATCACGTTCGCGACAGCAAGTAAAGCCTGCTCTGGCCAAGGGAATATCCAATCGATCGTCGTACAATTTACGAGGCCGGGATAGCTCCTACATCGAGCGCGCAAAATGTCACCCGACGGACTCATCGACAAGGCGATGCGCATATTTTCAGTGGCTCTTTTCACGAAGAAGGCCCACACGTTTTCTCTGGAAATAAGTTCGCGTTATCAGTTTTCAAGTGATTTATGTACTCGAGGAAACGGAAGTATGAAAAAAATCATCCAACTTTGTTACGCCAAAATTAGCCTCCTTGGCGGCACTTCTGCAGTTGTTGACAATCTGATCTTTCTCGTCGTCTTCAAAGAGCGATGAAACAACTCCACTTGTCAATAGATTGTTAGTAACTTCCAAGAAACTTTCATCCACCACTTGTTCGTCGGTGAACAAGAATACCGTTGGTAAATTGGAGACTCCGACCATCGACAAAAGTTTCTAAAATTACGAATTCAGCTTAAAACCAATCCAATTACAACAGAATACAGAGAGCAGAGTCGCGTAAGAGAACCAAACCTTCATATCGTCTCGGAAGGAAATTTCATTGTATCCACGATTCGGCTGGATTTCGAAAAGCTCGCAACTCGCGGCGAAGGAGGCCAGCCGAACAGTCGAGCGACGTCCACTTCCGCCGACGCCGATGACAAGTGCATGACCGCGCGACATTCGCAAAGTTCGATGCACCCGAGTGAGATGCTCCAGCGCATCGTTGAACAGAACCATACTGAGCTTACTCCGCCTGTCGTTGTGCTCCTCTATGATCTGTAGATTTCAATTTTTGGTTACGTCTCTTGCGCATCGACAAAAGCGAGTGATCGAAGCGGTACCTCCGTGAATAAGCTGTAAATAGCCTCGTAATCAAGTAGATCCTCGTACACGCGAGGCTCGCCCTCGCTGCAAGCATTGCGGAAGTCTCCGAACAGCAGTGGATTTCGCAAAGCGTAAGTGATCAATTACTCGTCGTCACAATTTTATTTCAGCTTCTCCTAGACGTGAGTTTGCACGTTGTCTATGTCCTAAGGTTCATAATCAAATGGAAGGATTAACGTTAATCAATAATGTAGGGGAAGAAAAATATTGCATCGGCAGTTCTTGCGGTTGATGGCTTACGGTTTTCGAAATCAGTCGATCGCAAAACACCCTTGTGAATTCGTTCCTCCAGAGGCGAATGAGTTGCTGGGGAAGTTTAAAGTGAGCCGGATCGCTTTGTAACATACCGGCAGCTACTCTGGACAGATCTCGCATGTTGAATATGTAATGGAACTTTGCCGGCGTCGGTGGTAACTCCGTTATGATTAGCTGATTGATAAAAAGCATAGAAATTTCTTCTGTCGGCGGGATTTATTGTACTTTTTGAAAAAATATATAATACAAATTGTAAATACCTTGTAAACGTCCATAGTGATTGTGATTAGATTATCAGCAAGTACGCTGATCGTCTCTGGAAATATTTCAAGGTGACCGGCTACAATGCTCTTGTAAATGCGATGTAGTGTGTCATCGGCAGGGAAAGTGACGTTATAAACGGAGAACATAGAAATGAATCTGGGATCGACATCGTGCCTTCCTCCTCCAGATTTTCCCATTGCAGCGAGAATACCTAAATAACAGTATTTTTTCATTATTGAAGTACTTTATTTTAATATATTTCTTCTGGGTATAAATTATCGTTCGAGCTAAAGGTTGCATTTGAAAATTGAAAGTCTCGCGAGAAAAAATAAACGGCTGATTTAGCTTTGAAAAAAGCTACATTAGTTATTTTTTCTTTATTATGCGGCTATTCGCTACAGGAGAAGGTGGAGAGAACAAAGAGGTCAACATTCTGTCTCTTCGAAATAGAATAGTATCCGCCTCAAAGAAATTTTATATTGACCTTTCAAAGACAGGAAATAAAGTTTTTTATTTAATAAAACTATAAATTATTCATACTTAAGTCCTTTATGCGTTTCCAATTCAGATCTTTGCCGCGATCGTACATTCCTCCTCTCTCGACTAACAACTTTAGCAGTGCAATCGGCTGCTGAGTTCCGTAAGTGTCAACCATCGGCATGTTCATGTCGTCAATAAAGAGAATTAAGCGCTTTCCAGGAGGTGGTCCGTAAACGTCTTTCGTTCTCTTCTCCACGGCAGATTCGATGTTCCGTTGCACGTCCATTGAAGTTGTTCTCGACGAAAAATTGATTGGCAAATGAGCCTGAAAGATTTGCAAAATCGTACAGTAAGTCCTGGAATGGATATTAAAATCGATTAACTTTACAAAGATTTAAGATTTCTAATAAAAATTTGTTTTTATCCAAATTTCAATCTATAATTTCTTATATCACGTATTTACAATGCTAAATTTTAATACATGTCTTACAAGAATGTACTTGCTGGAAAAAAAGATAAAATTTTCAGTCTATATTTGAATATATACCTACTTATTTTAAATAGTTTGAAAATCCCTTAAGATAATATTCTACACTTTTATAGACAATTAATTGTGGGTTTATTATAGCTTTCAGTCAATGAACTATGTATATTGTACACGTGTTCAATATAAAAAGTAATTTTATACTTCTTTTATAGAAGACGATAATTGACTCTATTATTATGAAGACACATGCTATTTGTAAAGAATATGCTTATAATTTTGTTAGTTTTTGTTAAATTTTGTTTTTTTAAGTAAATTTTTAATCTTTGTTAAAAGAACTTTTGATTCTATCTAGCCTTTAATTCATAAATGTAGTTATTATCTGGTTATAAAGAAATTATTGAATTTAATTGTTTAACTGCATGAATTAATTTCGTATCTGTATAAATTATTATTTTATTATTTAGTTATCTGTTTAATTAATTATAAAAAGCAGTATGCTTAAATAATTAATTGCTTCTTTTAAGAGAAATTTTCGGTGCAGAAAATCAATATGAAAATGCATATCCTGTACGATTAGAAGTAAATAGGAATCATAAATTAGTGCCTCACTAAAATAATGCTCTTTAGATATGTCCTAGTATTTAATCGCAATTATAGATTACAATTAATATCAGAGTATTAAAACAATTGCACAGCCATTACAGTAATATCTTGAAAGCGAAACCCCATACTTAACGATCAATAAGATCGTTTTGAAAACTCTTCCAAAAGTTTTACCAAAAAAAAACAGTTGGAAAAGTAATCGAAAGCTATGCTCGTCGCCGCAGACTTGCGATTTAAAAAATATCGGAGAAAATCGAGATAGATCAATTGAAAAAATGGTCATACCGTTATTCCAATGCACGAGAAAAAATTCGTTTACCGAGTTTGCTATTCTAAATTTTAAGTTGTTTAAAATTTTTGGAAAGTTGTTCGCCATTTGGCCGCTGAGTGAGAAAGCCAGCAAGCGAGAAATCCGCATCCAGATTTACATTTGGTGCTTCTTCCACATCAATTTCTGGCTGCTTCTTTTGCCAACCATCGCTGAACTTAACCACGTTCGACACGACGTCGTAGCTGTGGCCTATACGAGCACGCAGTTTGTTGTTATTTTCGAAACTATATATTTGATGATATTTTTTAGGTTGCAACAAAGTCGCTTTCGGGTAAGCTAATTAATTGTCATTATTATACTTATGCTTTCTATTGGCGATTAAACATTTTACGTTTAATTTCCGCAGGTGCTATTGGAAATGTCTTACGATTTTGTCGCGTACGCCAAAGGCGAAATTTTTCACAAAGTTCTTCGGCACGCAACGAAATACGTATTTGTATTCTCCATAATGGTTGGCTCGTATGTAATTGTCGGCCTTCTGATTATATACAAATCGATTTTCAGCAAACCTATGACTCTTCCAATTGGTGCTCATTATTTCTTCTCGCTGGAATCGCCAGTAATATGGTACTTGTTTTACACTCATCAGATGGTATGTCTGCTATATGGATCAGTTATTATCTTATCCGATTCCTACGTTGTTTTGATGATTTTCGTGTCGGTTGTAAGACTCGATCTTTTAAAGAGCAAGTTTGAGAAAATCAGGTTTTATAGTGATTTCACCAAGTGCATTCGAGAGCATCAAGAAATAATTTGGTAAGTGATTTTTTGTTTGAATTTGGAACTCCTTTTTTTATTTGCTTAATTACCTTGTGTACGTTTATTTTAGGTTTATTAAAGAATTAAATCACGTTGTAAAATATTTAATTCTAAAAACAATTTTTTGTATCGGAATCCAGTTTTTCACTGAAGGATTAAAACTGTTTACAGTAAGTAAGCTAGTAAATCAATGAAGATTGTCAAATAGATACTAATTAAATTTTTCTCTTATAGAAGGAAATTTCTTGGTATCTGCAAACTCAGTTTTTCATCTTGTTTATGATTTGCTTTTTTAGACTGTACATCTATTCGTTCTGTGCTGAGTGCATGACAGAATCGGTAATGAATTATTAGTAAATGTTTACTTTGTTGCCAAATACAAGCAATGGACAAATTTCGAAAATCTACTTTGATTTGAAATGTGTGTGAAAATTTTACATTCTGTAAAATTTGTATGTAATTCTTTTTAATGTCTTAGGGACACGATTTAGGATTTGCGGTGTATTCATCTTTATGGTACGAGCAAACAAGGAAGATGATAATAAATAAGAGTATTGCGATATGCAGATGCCAAAAACCTTTGTGCATATCTATAAGTGGAATCATACCGTCACTAAATAGAAGATACTTCAGTCGCGTAAGTAGTTTGAAGTAGCGAATGCATAAATACACCAACTGCTGCGGAAGAGGAGTTGAAATACTTCATTTTTTAGTTTTTTTACATAATGTTTTCCTACCTGATGACTCTTCGGGCAATAACAAGAGATAAGATGTAATCACAACTTTTAACACAAAAAAGGGATTTTCAACCAATTTAAAATTTGATGACAAATGCTTTATCCGAATAGACGCCAAGATTTTAATTCTTTGTTAAAGTTCAAACGAAAAATGTAAGCAGATGATTCGAATATCGTTTATCTTTTGATAACAGTAGCATATTTATAAAAATAATTAAAAATTAATCATAAATGTACGTTCAGTTAATAACCCTATTTACTTTTTCATATATACTTGTTTCCATTTGCATCGTTAAACCTAAAGTGGAAGATTACGTTTAAAAACTAAAATATACTCACGAATTTCTCTGGATTTAGCTCTCTGATATAATTCATAATAATGGCAGTCTTAGAGGTTCCCGTTTCTCCAACCAGCACCAGCGGTTTATTGACTTTACCCATTAGGTGGACGTACCAGTCAGCCCTTACAGTATCGATGGTAGGTACGAGGATCTCGCTGAAGCTCTTGTTTCTGTCATGTATGTATTTAGGCACGAGCCACCTCCAGGGGATCCAGATTTTCTTTATAGGGTCCAGCAGGTAATCGTAGAGCGATTTGTACAAAGTTGGAAGGTAACGGGTGGTTGCGGGTTTTTCCTTCGAGTCCTCTAACATCATTAACCCTGAGATTTTCTTAATGTACTCATCGAAATCCTTGCGATAATCCAAGACGATGGCCGCGCCAAGGGAACAGTAGATTGCTTGGATGTACACTGCTTCCATAACCTCGTCCCGTTCTCCTACTTTGTCGTTGAACTCGGTCTCTTCCTCTTCGGAGTATGTTTTCTCCGGGTCCTTTAGATATTCGTCGACTGGGGCTTTTGGATAGAGGCAGTCTATGGTGACGCATAATTGGACTATCTACGATTTTAGAAAAAAAAAATACGCTTTGCATCTTCAAACTGGACTTAGTTTTTTCGTTAGTTGTTGTAATTGAATTATTTAGGATCATTTAAAATTTTACCATGTTAAGACCAGTTTGCGGAATTATCAATTCCAAAGGAACCACTTGTTGGAGACCCAACAAACCATCGAGAATATACTTGAGCGAACAGTGGATGTACTTTTCACATAAATTGCGCAGGACAGTATGTTCTGACTTATTGCGACTGTTTATCCACTTATCCATATAAGGCTGATAGCCTAAATTTTTGGGGTCCACGTACACCATACCTACTCTTGAGACCGTTGCCGGTGAAGCGTATTGGAGATCACCTACCTAAATATTGGTATAAGAAAGTATTTAATAATATTAAATTTTTAGACTTTGTACTATTAATTCAATATGTAAGCTTACTTCGAATAGTAGATTGCAATGATTTTGCAACTTAATTCGTTCCTGGTTAGCTAAAGTAAGTAGCTTATTATCATCCATAACTGAATTCATATTCTCAATCCATAGAGCGTCAACGTCGCCGTCAAACAGTATATACTTCCTTTCGTCTTTACCAGAATCCAAAGGTTTGTTTACTTCTCTGAAAATATTACTTAGCAAGCCGTCAGTCCAGTCTCGCGTTGCGTGATCCAATACTCCATAGAGTTCAATGACCGTGCAAGCTTTTGGATTTAAGGGGTAAAGTTTGGTAGGTTTGTCAAGTAACGTTTGAGCATCGCACAATGCTTGGAGGACGACCGTCTTGCCACCGCCAGTAGGACCCACGATCATCGTTGAGTGTCGTGTCATCATGACTTCATACAACTGCACCACTTTGTCCACCTTGAATAATTAAAATGGAACAACAAATGAATTTCAATGATTGTAAAAAATACGTCGTATTGCTATGTATCATAAAATTACCTGCTCTGGAAACACAATGTACTTTTTATCGCGCAGTGCTTTTTCCACTGCATCATTAAAGTCTGGATATCGAACTCTTGGACAGTCCAATCCTGGAAATAGATCTTTTATCAAGCCCAAAAATAGGGGCACATCTTCGAAGATAAATTTGGGAAGATTCATATCTCTGAGCGCACGCATTAATACAACATTTTCAGGTAAATCGCCGGATGTTCTTTTTAATTGTCCAGCCATGTTCAACACAGACTTCAGCGCTCGAAGACCAAAGTCATAGTGAGTTTGTTTACTCAGTTGTTCGCGAGCCAAGTTGTACAGTACGGTCATTTTTTTGGCTAAAACTTTCGCGGTAAGAAAGCCAGCGCTGAAAAGTTTGATCTGGCAAATCAGCTCATTGTCAGGGACGATACAGACAACCGGCCGAAATAGAGCTTTAACCGATTCCGGAAGTTCCGTTCGACCAGCGTAACCTGGATTCATGGTAATGAAAATACCAATTTTAGAATCCATTACAATATCTTGACCCTCGAACTACAATCAGAAGATAAATAACGTTCGCAACTAAGAATTTAAGCATTATTTTTATTAACTTTATCGAATAAACAAGAAGTAATTCTTTACCGTAAATCTAGTTGCTTTGCTTTGCAAAGCTGATCGAATGGTCTGCAATTGGGTGGAGATGACAGATAGTACAGAGACGTCAATGCGATTAAATTCATCGAAGCATCCCCACGCTCCGCACTGAGCGAGAGCCCCGAGAGTTTTGCCAATAGCTACGAAGTCCATTCCTTCACCGCAATTGGTGACGACGCAAAGCAATCCCAAAGCTTTCGCCAAATCTTTCGTCGTCTCCGTCTTCCCCGTTCCAGCGGGGCCTGCGCAAAGAGCGAAGCCATAACAATGATGGTGACATATAATTGGGAAAGATAATTAGGCAACTTCATACCGGCTGGGGCACCGCCCAGTTGCATCGACAAGGCTTGAGTTATTGTTAAGTATATCCTGTCGGTTAAAGGAGTAACGACTAATCTTCCATTGAGCCCCCTGTATTCGTAACCGTATTCGAACGTTCCTGAGCATTGATTCATGTAGACGTCATCCAGATCGTGCATCCAATAAAATCTAAAATTATTCAATTGAAATTATCGAATGTGCAATTAGCAATGATTTAATTGAAGATTTACCGCAATTGGCTTTCCCACGAAAATTCTATTGCGTCCATTATACTGTCTCTAACGAATTCTTCCACTATATCGCGCGTGTGGACGTCGATGGTCAATACGGTATCGAGTTTCTTTCTGTCATTGTTTGTGAGAGTGTCTCCACCCATCAAAAAGACGACTTCATCCAGTTGCACATTTAATTTTTGTAAGTACTGAAAAAAATGTGAATATTTGGTTTACGATTGAAACAAAGCAATTATATAGCTGAACTCACTTGTTTCATAGCTTGCTTTTGGCCCGATGCAATCTTCTTAAATACATTTTCGACTTCGGCAGTCCACCAAATTTGATTTGCAACCAAAATGATCATGCCTTGATAAATCAGCATCCACTCAGTTCTTGGTCTTTCTCTGATCTACAATTTCAAGGAACAACATAATTTTTCATCTAACCAAAAAAGAAAATCACTTTATCGTTCTCGACAGCTTACTTTTCCATATTCAAAAACTGCCTTCTTGGTGAGGTAGCGATTGGATCGACGCATCTCATCGAGTGCACTGACCATCCAATCCTCTATGTTACCCTCCGCAAATACTGGGTCTCTGAACTCCATTACTTCGCCCTCAGCCGACACCAATCCAGTCGCCAGAAGTCGATCGTTGTCACCCTTTTCCAGCTGGAACTTCGCGAGGTTGTCGAACATCTTACTCACGTGCTCCTGGATAACTTCCGGCTCGGAGCTACCGAGAGTTCCGAGCAGTTCGTCGTCGCTGATGAAGGAAAAGCGAGGGAATATTGCACGCTTGCTCTTTAGGTACTCGCTCAAGGACTTCTGACATCTTTCAAGTGCTGCGGTTAACGTTTGGAAGTCCTCCAAACGATCTGCGCGAATTTTGGGAAACAGGATAGATTGACGATTTTCTTACTTCTTTAACAAAATTCTTTAAACTCACTTGGTATGGAGCAGCACTCGAGAACGTTGGGCCTTTTGGACGTGTCAACCATTAGTCTCCGGAATTTTGCATCCACGTCATCGAAGCGCCTAGCTTCCTCAGGCAGCTGCGATCTGATGTCTCCGCCCACGAAAATGCCTTCGAGGTACATCCAACGCCTCTGCAACTCCATCCAAGCTTCGACCACGTCGGTAATAGTACGCATTGCTTTCTCCCACTTTTGTACGACGCTCAAAAAAGGACCGATGAACTGGGATGCCGACATGCTTTGCAAGTTCAAAGCATTATCTTCTAATATCTGAAATCAATGTCGTCCAATGCTTCTTTTTTGGTTTTGGTAAAAGTATAAAAAAGCAGTGAAATTTTTCTCTATGAAGGGTTCGGCACCTGATTCAGTTCGTCAAGGGGTCCAAGGATGAATCCTCGATCCTCCCCACCTTTCGTGTGAGTTCCCAATTTGAACTCCATAGTCGCCCAGGTTACAGCCACGTCTTGAACTCCGCGTTCAATAGCTAATTCACGACTCGCATTCGTAACGATCGTTTCGGCAATATCCTGGTATTTTGCCAGATCCATCGCGAACATGTTTTCCAGAGTGAACCTTTATATATTTAATATTTATTTAAGATCGATTATTAAAATAAAATGTTAATCTATGGAATGTTTAAACTAATTTTAACGAGTTCTATTTTTAACAAATACACAAATATTACGTAAAAGTTTTAATAACTGTCAGCTTACCCTTCCATTTTAACGCAATTTTTAAATACAATATGATGAAATGTCACTAACAAGATGGCTAAATAAGTCTATATTAATTTTTATGTCTTTTTATTTTCACCAGTTTCAGAAATTCAAACGTTTTATATTTTTACTGAAATAAAAAAATTTTTTTAATACATTAAATATTTTTAAGAGTCAAATTCTCACAATAAACTAAACAGTTTATATGTATCTTTAAGAAAAAATACATTAAAACTGCTTAAAATCATAGAGTCACACATAAGTTGCAATTCCTATTATTATTTTACACTATTATTATTTACACTATTGTATATTCCCTAGTATTTTTTACACTATCGCAGTACGATAACCCTTAATATTTAAATGCAGATTCTCAGTTAGTTTCCCTGTTACTTACAAACTACACATCTAAAAGTCAAAGTGGTCCCTATACAATCACAACGATTAATCGCAATTTTCGAAGATCCATCACCATCACTAACTGCACCTCTGTCACTGAGCATTATATTACAACGTCATTTTTTAGAGCCGCACCTGTCGGGCGACATGTCGAAGTCCTTTCCAGTTTTTTGCATAAGCTCCCTCCAGTGCCTCTCCCTCATGGCCTCGTTCTTCAGCTCGACGAACAGAGGCACCGAGTTCTTGAAGTCCTTCATGCTGTTCTCGAGGGCGCGACCCACCTCCAGATTTCTGACCTCCTTCGGCAATCGGCGGAACTCACGCAGGAAGTTGTCCATGCCGTCCACCAGCTTCTGAGGGTCCAAATTCACCCAGAGAGTTTTGGCCCAGACGTTCCTCGCCGCTTTCTGCTGCTCGAAAAGCTCGAAGATCAAACCCATCAGCTCGTAATCCTTCTCGATGTCGTTGAATGCCGTATAGTCCCTCGGAGGCAGATCGAAAAGCAGCTCTGCGTTCTTCAGGTCCTCCAGCCTCTCCGACAATCTGGCAAGCTCGGCTCCGTATAGCTGAGGATAAAAATTGCCGCGTTGAGAGAACAATGTGAATAATAAATTAGACCCAAATCATCCGTTAGAAAAGTAGATACTAATTTGAGATCGTATCTTACGTAAAGCCGACTTATCCTCTAGCACTCACCTCCATTTTCTTATGTCCGAGCTGCAAATTTTCACCGCAACTTCCAGGCCCATCCGACAAAAACTTCTCGACGAACGCAGCGATGATGTAGCTGAAGTCCTCGATCTCTTGCTCCGTCAAACCTTTGAACTGATCTTTTGTGCTCTCGAGACTGGCGGCTCTGTACAAAGCGGTGAGATACAGCGATTCCCAATCCTTTTGCAGTTTGTGCGCCAATTCTTCGTCCGTATCGAGAAACTCCACGTGGTGCGTTCGCAGAATCCTGAACGTCTCCTGGATTCGTACCGAGATTATCGTTGGAAATATTGTACGGAAGAAAAGGTAAGTGTAAGAAAAAAAAAACGACTGACAAACGATGAGTTGAAAATAAAATGAATCCAACTAACTTGATACTGCAGGTATTTAACTTCAGCCTGAATGGCTGTGCGCTTGATGTCGGTGATGCACTGCATCACGAGCTTAAACCGATCGAGACCGGTGATGACGAGTTCGACGTCGTTCCGGAAAGTTTCGATTTGCTTAGCGAATTCAAGCATTGCTTCGGTGGTCCGTAACAGCAATATCTGGCCCAGAATCTGCTTCCACTCCATGGCGTGTTCTTTTATTCCGCTTAGAAGTGGTTGTAGATTAATCCTTGAATAGTATAAATTCTGATGTAACGATTGATTTCAGAGATTTGTAGGTTAATAAATTTAAAAAATTCTAGGTCCTAGAAAATTCGCAAGCCTTGTGGATTAAGATACTGATAAGCAAATAAGCGCCGAATTATGATGCTATTTTTCATTCAGAGATAAATTTCCATTTTTTAAAGTTTCGTACCTAATACTGAATACGTCGTAAAAATGTGGCATTTCATTAACTTCTTCAATAACGGAATCGTAGAATCCAAATTTTTCATCGAACTGTTGCAAAGTTGGATTAGACGAAGCAAATTTTTCGCACATCTGCGCTTTATCAAGTGACCATAACTGACTGTACCGCTTCCATTTGTAAAGATAACGGTAGCAGTCAGTGGATAGTCGTTGGGATGTATCTTGCACAGCAAAGATTAAGTCGTTTATTATCTGAAACAATGTAAACAATAATCAATCATCTTTATGTTTTATATTTTTTTATCAATTATTTTTATTTATTTTTTATTTTTTTCTATCAATCATCTTTTTTTTTATTTTTTTTTATTTTTTTTTTTTACTGTACATTCTTAGAACTCATTTTGAATATTCTGATTCAGATATATTGCATACTTGTATAAAAATAAAAACTAATATTTGTTACACATTGTTGAACAAGTCGAGAGAATTTATAAATGAAAAAACAGAAAGGTATAATTGAACGGAAGATTGTATCGAAAACTCAAACCAAATATATTTTACAAATTAATACAAAGACAGTTATTTAAATCGTAAATAAATGTGAATGAATTCTAGTTGAAAAAAATAAATCCTCTACTGACTAAAAAAATTAAAATAAATAAACCAAGATCGAGCTAGATCTAAAAATGTCACTCGCACCTGAATACCCATAACGTCCTCGAAGAAGCTGAAGGTAACGAAATCCGCGCTGGAGGCGTCGCTTATCGGCTTGCACTCGATGCAAGTGCGAACCATCCACCTCGAAAAGACGTTGAGTCGTTCCATCAGGTCTTTCACGTTGCGCAGAATGATCGTGTAAATCTCCCCGTGCGACGGCTTCAGCACCACTTCCGAAGCAAAGAAGGTTGCGTTCACTTGGAAGAGCGGCTTGTTCGACAGCAGCAGGCGTTTCAGATGCTTCAGGTTTCTTACGAAGCAGCTGTTTGGGACAAAATGATTTTTATAGGAAAATATTACGGATTTTTGTAAAAATTGAATTTAGCTGGGGAACGTCAGGGTCTGGATTATTTTATCGAGAAAATAATTTAGATTAAGACTGGAAATTTTTAGCAAACCCCTTTTTATGTGATTCTTTTTTAACGAATAAATTTTTACTAATTTACAAATGTACTTACGTTATAAAGGTATGAAAAATCTTTTGCTCATAGCGTTCATAGTAGAGCAACATAGCTGGACTTTTTCCAGTAGAAGTTCCTTCCACAAGACTTTCAAGTTTCACCAGCATTGGAGTTACGGATTGGTAACACTTGAGCATTGTGCTCACAAGCTCCGTCCTTTTGTTCTCGACTTCTAAAAAGAACGCCTGCGAAATTTACTTTTTCGATTTAATCACTAATATAAATTTTAGAAAATAAAAGCGGAGAGAATAAAAGGCAAATCAAGTGCTTTTTGAAGTCAAAAACTCTTGTTTCTTGACGTTTTCCGAAACAAATAACCCAACTGATAAACCTTTATTATGGAATAATTCTAATTAAAAAGCCTTTTAGGACATGAATTCGTGCCGAAGTTTTAGATATGTAATTGTGAAAAAAGACAAAGTCGACGAAATTAAAACTTCTACTTCACAAAAAATGCGTATAAAGTTTCAAAAACAAAAAAAAATTAACGGAATTCAAGCTTTAATAAGCATTTTCTCAGGTCAATAAAAAAATGTGCAATCATTCAAAATATGTTAGGTTAAAGTTAATGAACAAAAATCGCTAAAAATAACTGGTCTGAATTAGCATAAGTACTTAAAAATACTTCTTAAAGCTTGATTTTTCCCGGATTTATATGCTTAAGCGGCTATTTTTTAAGTCGCCCACAAGTCAAATTTGCCAACTCAATTAAAAAGTAAACGTACTTTGCAGCCAAGTATTTCGTAATCAGGATCGTTAGGATCCTGCCCCGTGGAGAACAGATTGTAGCGGCCGAGAATATCGTCGATGTCGGAATCCAAATCCCTGCGAATCTGTTGCATCTGCACGACTATCGAGGCGAGGCTTTTCAACAGTTTGCTGCAGCCGTCCGCGTACTCGCCGATGCCCAAAGAGAACCAGTTCAGTCTCGTCACGCCCGGCTTAATACTGTTTTCCACGTTTTCTAGAGTCTTTTTCAGCAGGAGGATCTGCGAAAAGCGATGTTTCATTTTAGTTCTTGGCAGCCTGGCGTTTATAAACTGTCAGTGACTTGCGAAACTGCGTCTTGGAACAAGTTTCCAACGCATCGTACTTACGTCCGCGTCGTCTAATTGTTCAATCGTATCGTTGTATTGCGATATCATTTGTTCTACGGCGTAGCTGTCGGTGTAGAGTCTTCCCTTTTGAATTCCTACTTCTCGTATGCTCTCCGGCAGTTCGAAGCCTAGATGCTCTAGCAGTTCAGCCTGAAAAATATAGCGCTATAGACAATGGTTTTTAAGGCACAAAGGTATAAACGGCGGAACAACGGAAGCTACCTCGCGGATCGCGTTGAAGACGGACTTGTTAAAGTTGACGGTCAGCTTAACTTGATTTTCAAGCAAAATATTACCGCGCATGAGATCTACATTTTTTATTAATTGCTGCTTCATTTTGTCAGTGTTCGTCGACGCCGTGGAAGGTCGCATTCTTGAACTCCTCGTCCTTCCGACCATGCTCTTGACGTTTGTAATTGTTCTTAAACTTGGTACTGAAGATATTCGTATAGCTGGACGTCAACATAAAAACAATCGGGAATCAGTATTTTCAAAAAATTTTAAACGTTATAAATAGGTTGATGTGACTCGAAAAAAAAAATGTATACTTAAAGTTTACGAGTACGGAGTAATGTTAGAAAAGTAAGGAAAGAAATTTACTCTTGGTTCCGGTGGTTCTTATACTTGTCATTGAAGGCTTTCTTATATCTGGACGAAGGCATGAAAATAATTGTAAAGCGTTATTAAACATATACCCAAAAATTGTTACAGTTTAAATATAGTTCTGCCAAGGCGGACAGAATTTTTGAGAAGCAAGGAGAAGAAGGAGGAAAGGAGGAAGCAAGGAAATTTACCGCCGGCGATGCTGGGATGTTTGGAATTCATCGGGAAGTAACTGGCACGCGAGGCCGTCATGGGTGTTCCACTGACTGACGTGTTATCTACGCTTCCGGTTTTTTTCAACAGGTTGATTTTCAGAATCTTTGATTGGCCGTGGGTGGGCCGCGTTTCTGCCGGTAGAATTTAAATGGAATTTATTTAAATTTTTATGTATGTTATGTATAATATATAGAATCTCCTGAACAATATATTAAATCTCCTCTCTTTCAATTCAGCGAGGACGATCGAGAAACTGGATACTCTCACTGTGTGTCCCAAGATGTAAGGATACTCAAAAACATCTTACTCTACTCATATCCTACTCCTATCAGGTAACAAATACGTATAGTAGAAGTAGACATGAAACTTGCATTGCTGAACGACTATTCCGATATGATACGGTCTTACAACTACATTAATCGGTTCACAAGGGAAGGCTCAGCATACGTTATAATTTAGCCCAAAGAGATTACGTGCCGAGCGAGTGCTATCAAGTATTGAAAAATGACGCTTTAGCGGTGTACGTGGAGCTGAATGTCACATCAGAACAACATCATTGACTCTGGAGGTTCAAGGAGTCACAGCCAACGAACCCACCAGTTGGAAGAGTTTCTCAATAACGAGGAGTTAAGAGACTTTGCATTGCAGCACATAAAGTCATCTTGGCTGCTCGTCAGACGATCAGGCGACTAGCTGATAATGAACTAAAAATGAATTTAGAAAAATAAACGATTACGATATAGAAGCTTTGAAACATTTAACCGAGGAATCGATCAGTAAGAACGTCATCTCTCTGATGAAAGTTATTGAAATCGTTATTAGTTTGACGCGCAGAGCCTGAAGGGAAGTGCAGTCAAATTTATTGCTTGCATCTGCATTGATTTATGCAAACGAGTTTAAGACTCACGAAAATGAAATCCCGCTTTTGGCAAAAGACATATATAAGTTGATGATAGACAGTAAACTTAATTAAATTAATAATTATTGAAATTGAAATATTAAAAAATTATATAAAATGTCTTTAAAATAAAGTAAATAATTTTTCTTAATTATCAAGGAAAAACGATCTGCTCACTATCCGACGTTTTTATAAGATAATAACTACGTCAGCGCCAAGTAATTTCATCGCATTTCGAATCACAAACGCAACAGTTATACCCTGTTGGAAATTTTCACTATTATTTCACCAATTTTTGACGAACTGTTTGTAGCTTGGCAAAATTTGGTTAACTATTTATGAAGTGGCTGAAAAAACTCGTGAAATTTCCAACAGAGTACATCATTGCTTTATAATATGCATGTCATGTTAAGCTTTTGGTGATAAGTAATCTAAGAAATATGTAGACAATTTCTTATTATACGTAAATCGTGTTTACAATCTTTATCAATATGCTGGTATGGACAATAAGTTGGATTTATTATTAAACAATGTTTGATTTGAAATGTGATTAATTCTGTGTCTACTTGACTCACATAATTAAAATTTAAAAAATTTGTCAGAATTTTCTAAAATTATACTTTCTATTTTTGGCCTAATAATTGGCGACGGTTTGAAAAAGATGTTTTGCAAAAATGTTAGAACTTTATTTATGCTTCTCATTTGAAATGTTCAGTAATTCGATCGTTTACATGGTTTTGATAAACCAATTTCTTAGAATTATCGGTCTTAGAAATGAACTATGCTCCAACTTAAATAATTGTCGAAAAAATAAATTTTTATTAGCTTATTATTAAATTTAATAAAAGTAAATATTATTATCATTAAATTATATAATCTTCTTGATTCAAAATCTTAACGATTCAAGAAAAATGCATTATTTTTAGCAGAACATTAGATACGCAGTACTGTATAAATAGAGTGTGCTTTGATTATCGCAGAATCCGTAGTTGCTACTATTTTACGCACCACAGAGTTTAGCAGAACAGAATTAGTGTTACAAATCTTGCAGGGAAGTGAGTTAAAGTCGACTAATTCCTAGAATAGTCACCCTTCTATAGCTACTTACGCGCATTCAGCAAAAACTAAGGAAAATATTGGCTGGCGGTAACAACTTACTTCGTTTATTTCCTATTTTATTTCTATCTAATTACGTTTCTGGAAGAGTCTGCGATTCGTGCACTGAGAGTCGTGTCGTCACAAGGCTGTGTAGTGACAACTTCTTATGGACGATCGTTAACTTCAGCTGCATCAAAGAAAAACAGGGACAATATATGGAATCACCTCCACTTATATCAGCGGATGATAAATCCAGAATGTGGAGGCTACGTTTGTATCCAAGGGGTAAAGATGGTGACGAACAAATTTTTGTATCTCTGATTTATGGTTCTCCAAACTTAGATACACCAGAAGAACAAGCGCAAGTGACCTCCGAAATTTCGTTCCTGAACGAAAATGATGGTAAAATTTGGTCTCAAAACTATTCCGAAAGACCGTTGGAAGCGGGATTAGAACGGAACGCTTTGACTCCATACACTATGAGCGACTTAAAAACGTCCAGAGCACTAAAAAATGATAAACTTAAAGTGCTCGCAACAGTAAATGTTACAACAATACATAATTATTAAAGTGAATTTTAATTAATGGGATTAATGGGTTATAATAATAAAATTATGCACAAAAGAGAAGATGCAAATGCTACGATTCCACTAAAATGCATCGTTTTACATTATTATCTACACATTCGTGCGCGCTCTGAGATATAATGTCAATGTGATTGTCGATATTTATTTCTATTCTTTTTTTAAAATTAAAAAAATTCATCATAAAAATTTCTAAAACCATTAGACTTTTCATTCACGGCCTAATTAGCGATTATATGGAAAAGATGGGTTTTGTAAAAATGTTAAAACTTTGCTTACGTTTCTGATTTGAAATGTTTATTCAGTCGTTTATGTGACTTTGATAAAATCATTTCTTAGAATTGTCTGTCTTAGAAATGAACTATGCTTCCACTTAAATAATTGTTGAAAAAATAAATTTTTATTTGTTGATTATGCCAATCATTTTTATTTTAGCCCAAACTTATT